>JAECUM010009153.1:0-86528 GCA_016617855.1 Megalonaias nervosa
CCACACCCATTAAGATAAACGGTGTTATGTCTAGATACAGGATCATACACAGATGGTGCAGATGACTTTGATATTTGATTATTATTTTTGTAATATGTCTCCGCAATTTCAACATCGGCAGATTCAGAATAACTAAGTATATTTTCTTGTTTCATCCTCCATGTCCCCATTCACCATTACCGAGTTTTAATAAATCTTTATATTTTTATGTACATAAAATGAATCCGTAGCGACTCTGACGGCGTAACGGGGAAATTTATTTATCATCGATAGTAGGTTTATCGAAACATAAGCTAACATCGAAGATCTTAAATGAGTAAATTGTGGTGACTCGCCATCAAGGTAGCTCACAATGGTACCTAGTTTTGTTCCATCTGATAAATAAGCATTACATCTGTTTATAAACGTATTTTCTCCGTTGTATCAGCGATTATAAAATCTAGTTCAGCGTCGTCCATAATCAATCTTGTACACGCTCGTTTATAATCGTATGAACCACCTTGAGTAAACTTACCGATTATTTTTCTACCGAGATCCGTTGCAAATTTTTCATCATGCTCGTTCCTGCATTTATTTATTTTAATAATATAATCTTCATCAATATCAGGGAATTCTTTCCTGGTATCATCGATATTAAATCTGTCCGGTTCTGGTAACCAAACTTGCTTCTGTGAACTATACGATATAATTGCTTCAGTTACCCTGAACGATATTAAAAATCCAGCATCAAGCATATACAACAATAGTACTATCGGAACCCAACATTTTTCTGAAAAATGTCTTCCAAACCAAGCATAAGTAATCGGATGGAGACCCTCTCTAAACTCGAATGATTCTATATAAGCAAATCCTGTTAGGTCAACATCTGGTCCTTCCATGGGAAGGGGTCCGTTTATTGCAACCCTGGTCATGTCATGTGTAGGATGTCCGAATCTCTTAAAATATTTAGAACATACCCCATATCCAAGAAAACTCCCAGGATAACATGCAGCCATATCAACTGAGATAACATCACTATGGTTGTATTTGGTGTTCCATAACCCACCGTGACCATATTCTATACAGCTTTTCTTGACATCTTCAAGGAATTCTGATCGTGTCGTTTTCCATAAATTTTTTTCCTGAGCGAAATGGGCAGCAACCGATGGTACAGTAAAGCAGTTATTCAGTAATTGTCCAACTATGACATCATCAGAGGTATATTTCAATGCAAGATGTTCCATTTCTTCATGAAGAAATTCTGTACGATAAATATCACCGTTAGGCCGTACAAACTGATCGTAATGATCATATTCCGAACTCTGAAATAACCAAACAGACACAGGGTCACTTTTGCTGATATTTCTGATAAAATCAAATATATCACCATCATAAAACTTAACTTTTCTATCTCGTGGAAATATCGTTACAGCAGCAGTCCTTCTTGTGCATTATGATCAACGATTGTTATAGGGTTTCCATTTTTTTTATATATTTTGGTTCGTATAATATCTCTCCGGTTAGTGTTTTTACTGTTATTGGAAATCTTAATAACTTTTCTAGTTCAGCAACATCCTTAATAGATGCACCAGCATCTTTAACCGTTTCTGCCCATGTGTTTATTTTTTATGTCTTAAATCTGTTAAGCCATTACCACGTATCGCATTTGTAAAATGTTCTGTAACTCGTTCAGCTACACAGTTTATTCTTGATATTTTCATCGGTTTGAGATCCGCAACATTAGGTTTATTATTTAGCGAATATATTTCATACACAACTGCAGTTGCTGGATAACCTTGTACATAGTAAGGTTTATCAATGCCAGTAAGTATTCCGGACTTAGATTTATTACTCAAAAGAACAATATTACCCCCGGGCTGCACACGGACTGGATCACGCTTATCACGAATAATCCAAATATCTTCTTCTGTATTTACAATAAATTTTATTAAAATAAAATATTTTTGATTATCAAGGTGATTAATAATTACTTTTCCTCTTTTATCATTCATCATATTAGTAACATTTCCAACTCTGAATGTTGACCATGCATGAACTGCACCATCGTCACGAAATTCCCTTTTTGCTTCACGAATACGTTCGGTTACCGTTAATGCCAGATCCTGCATCGAAATACTAAGTTTATATTCTGATAGTCTGTCAAGGTCAAATCTAGCAGAGGAAGGTTCAATAACGGATAATTCCTCCATATTATAATTAGGGCAAGTATATATTTAATTGAACATTAATCTTTTTGTATATGATTCAACCAAATCAATGCCACTGGTTAAAAATCGGTTATACGTCTCCGTGTAACAGAACATGCGTGACTGAATACTGTAGTTATCATATGCAATGTGTCAGAAATGGAAGTCTAGGACCAAAACCGTGTATTGTGTGTAGTGCTGGAGTGCGGGGAAAAACTCAATTGTGCGCGCAATGCGGTGGTAAAAAATACAGAGAGTTAAAACGATATTACGATAAAAAATATAACGCTGACTCTCCTATAAAGACCGAAGAAGATTATTTGGCTAGATTTTCAAAAAACAATGATTTAGACAAATAAATATTATATATAAATGGAGCAAAATGAGTTTGTGTCACATCCAATCCTTACCAATTATGAAGCATCACGCGATGGTATCATCAGGAATTGCAAGTTGAAAAAACCAGTCGGTAGTATTACCAATACTGGTTATCTTAGATTTACTACTAATGGCAAGAAAAAAGGATATTTATCTCATATATTTACCTACGAGTGTTATTTTGGAATAATCAAAGATGGATATGTGGTGGATCACATCAACGGCAATAAGCTTGATAATTCGATTTCTAATTTACGAGTTACTACACAGAGTCAAAATTGTAAATCCGGAAACACAGGAAGGTGTAAATTATACAGAAAGAGAGCTATTAAATCAGTGAATACAGAGACTGGGGAAGAAATTAATTTTGAATCAATTAATTCTGCTGCCAAATACTTTGATATAGTACCACGATCGGTACAATTTGCCGCAGAAAATATACAAAAATCTTCCTTTTCCAAAAGATTTACACAAAAAATAAATTTTCAATACGTTTAGTCTACCGTATTTTTAATATTACCAAATGATTACTTGATACCTACTGAAACATGGTTGGGATATAATATGAGGTATCCATAGAAACATATCCATGAGAGATATCTAAGTTAATTTTCCCAAGGATTTTGTTTAGCATAATTACAGTCACTGACTCTGTCAGGGGTCCACCTTCATCGTCGCTGCTCTCAGCGTCATTATCAATTTTGACAGAATCAGATAGCATAATCTTTCTTAATTGCATTACACGATTATCCACGATCTTTTTTCTTTCGTACTCGTGAGACAGTTCGGATTTAATCTTTTCGGTCGAACGTGCAAGAGGTGCAAATAGCTTTATCTGATTGTCGTTTACTATAGCTAGTGATTCAAGCATGGATTGATAAATTAATTTTATAAATCTGTAGTTTGAAGATAGTGTATATTTATTATCAAATTTTCTTTGTTGCAGTAATTCAAAATCGCATATAATTTTCTGAGGGTCGAGATTATCAGATATTTTTATTCCGTTATGTTTTAGTGTTTTAATAGCACAGATAATATCATTAATGTTTTCTTGGTTCATTATATATATATTTATATATTTAATATAAAAATAAATATTAGCTCCCATGACTTTTTTTTTGTTTGTCAGGGAGCTGTTTTGTGTGTGATATATATGGTTATGAAATATATACAAATGGTTTATGATTTTGGACGACACAAACATAAACTTATCTTAATGATTATATGGTCCAGATGGTTTATGATTTTGGACGGCACAAACATAACTTATCCTAATGATATATGATTATGAAATATATACAGATGGTTTATGATTTTGGACTGCACAAACATAAACTTATCCTAATGATTCTATGAACATGAAATATATACAAATGGTGATGACGGGGGAATCTTGTCTACGTCCAACAGATTTTGTACACTCTCCCCAAATACAAAACCCCGGGAGTGTAAAAGGTACACCCCTCAAGGGTGTATGATAGGAGAGTGTATTTTGTCTGTTGTGGATATCGAGGAAATTCTCCGGGTTCCCCAATTAAATAGCATCAGTCGCCAAATGCAAGATAATATCTTTAGCATTTTTGGAGACTCGAACACACGAGAGTCTGCACAACTTCGATCTACGTCCAACCGTCTTACCATTTCGGCCATCGCTCTCTTATCAATAATACAGTTAAATTTAAATATATATATATATATAATATTTGTGCTGTCTCACAGAACTTGTATTACTAATAGAATGTAGAACTGTACTTCAGTTTTTCAAAATTCATAAAATAATTTGCACGTATAAGTTATAGTTCGTTAAGGTTACAGACAGACGGACTAATACTCTATACACGTATATACAACTGGATTTGTACAGGTAACGACGTAGTAGTAAGGGAAATAATCGCTCAATTTACTCCGCAGAGAGATAGCCGAGTTATCTCGCTTTATTATATATAAAATTGCTTTAATCATAGAATTGATTATTATTCATGTATTTACTCATCAGATTATTTTTTTGTCCCCCTGATTAAATAATCAGACGTTCTATGAGCGTATATACAAATTAATATTAAGAGATTCTTGTCTTAGATCCAAAATGTTTCCTGTCTGGTCAGTGAGTTTGAAATTTATTCTTGTCAGAAATGGATTATGAACTCGCAGGTACACAGGGTTAATTGGTTCAGTTACAATTAACCACCCTGGTGGATCTTTAGGGCTAAATGAATATAGTATATACCCTTGCTGAGCTTGGCTAGATTTAGAAAGATCTACCTGATAGCTACCTTCAATAACATCACATTACTAGATTGACTGCAATTGTTGTTGTTATATTTACAATACCTGGCGATATATGACGTCCGGCACCAAAGGGATTGTTATTGTGTTTTAGTATAACCGGTGATGGGGCTATTTTTTTCCACGATTCAATTACTCCCGGATAATATTCTTCAATAAGATCACTTAATGATTTCTTCATTTCAGCGTTATTTAAATCTGGTATAACAAATGTTTGTAAGTCTTTTTCTGTTATTTTATAATGATTAAGAAATAATTGCTTCAAATTTGGTCTTGTGTAAGGACTATCTAATTCAGTAGTTGTAGCTTTCATAATACTTCGATCGGCGATATATAAATCGAATAAGATACCATTTAAATGTTTTATTGACTCGATTATTTGCTGCTTGACATTATGATCATAATGTTGTGATAATGAAATAAGTAAATTTCTTAAATCATTAAACGTTTTATCGTATTCAGGTTTAAGAGTATCTAAAAACCATTTAATAAATTTTTTATCAACACTATCTCGATCTCGCGCCCCTGGCATCTTGATAATAGTAAATATTGATCTAATTATCTTGGGGATCCTTTTACCGTCAAAATCGGTAAAGTAGTATGTATCGTCGTTTGGATCATTTTTAAGTGCTATATAATTCCATGGATATTTATTTCGATATTCTGGATCTTTAATGAATTTTTCTTCACTCGTTTTAACTCATTTTTAGTTGGTTCTGAAACTCCATTATAAACAGGTGCAACTTCAGGCCATCCTAACACGGATCTAATCGAACTTTGATAAATATCTACGGAGTAATCAGGAGAATTTATTTCAATCGCCGCTGATAGTGTTGGTTCGTGAACAGTGATCGCTATTTTAGATTCTTTTCCTGTAATAGATTTAATTCTGCGTTGGAATTCATCATTAATCTGTTCTATTTGATAACTGCCCGTTGAAATTCCAACAACTTGCCAATCAGGTGTTCCATCAGGTTTATTCTTATTCGCAAATACCAGTGAATTATTTGCTGGTTGTCCACCAAACGGTTTTGATCTAATATTAGGACAGCTATGATAAACTCGTAATTGCGCTAATGCTATTTCCTTTACTGGAATTGCAGTCGGAAAAGTAACGCTAAATTCAGGATTGGTTGAACTTAATGATATCATAGTAGTTTTTGACGGCGTTGTATTAGCTACGATCTGCTGTAATAGTTCGCGCGACTCTGACATTATTATTATCGTTATTATTTAATTCTCCATCTTTCCGTTATTATCACTAGCGATTATGAACGCTTCATCGTAGGTTTTCATTATCGTTACAAACTCCTCATCGGATATTTTACCATCACCGAGATACGCTGAAATATACGAGCATAATTTAGTGTATGCGGCTGTTGCTGTGTGCAATTTCATTATATATTCGTTTAGTTTATCATTCGTACACGTAGATATTTTTTTAGAGATAATACTGAAAATACCTGCGCATGTTGTTGCCGTTGAAACTATAATCGTTACAACTGCAGGCGCTGTCATCGTTATTGTTGATAATAATAATCCAGATCCAGCAATAACAGCAGAAACCGAGTATACCATTATATCAATAACAACCATACGACGACGATATTTTTTTATCTTTATCGTGTAATCGTCGATGATATTTTTTAGTTTAGTTTGACACTCACATACTTGAGCGTATCTGTGACGTTGAACGTCGATAAATGATTCTTGATTCATTATACTTATCTAGGTAACTAATTGAGGAGTTTCGGCTACAAACTCAATACACCACCAATAATCTGCTGTGGTTAACTTTTTATTATCCGCTATCAGCATAAATGTTTCTTCAGCATCTTTGTTTAACACTATAGACACAGTTCCAGAAAAAACTATCGGTTGAATGACGCCATGTAAATGTGGTAAATATAGTAAATTTTTCAGCACAAAATATAGATAATCTATATACACCAGTGACCTCTGCGGTATCTTTAAGGGTGTTATTTTCCGGTGTCCATGTTGCTTTTCCTGATGCTACCGTGTACACGATATTAATGATCTGCTTGTGAGGAATTTTAACGAGATTAGTTTTTTGAATAATGTTAGGAATACCACTAATGATATCGTTGAGTCTTGCGTTAATGTCAGCGAGATTAATAATAACAGTTGGTGGAGTTCCAAAAAAAAATCATTAATATTTCTGTTTACATTTCTACGAAAATTTAGAAATGTTTGTATATGACTATTATATTCAGCTCTAAATGCAGCAATTCCATCATTAATTGTCGTTAATGAAGTAGTTATTGGAATTTCCCTATCGTCGACGTATTTCTTCGTTGCAGCGTCGAAATCTGTTTCTGGTGTTCTGAGATTATTAATGCCATTATTATTCATGTCGAGAAATGCACGCATTATACCACCGCGCACTGACACGTACTTGGATTCTTGATCATCGACGTATTTTTTTGTTGCTGCGTCTGTATCTGCGATTGGATCTCCAAGATATGTAATTTTCTTCCTGACATAATAATGTCACCGGTAAATACATCACCAGTTTTCTTAACATAATCGTTAATCGATTTACCGGAATCCTGTATTTTACCTTGATCAGTAAAAGTAACGATATTATTAACAACCGCGTTGGGAATTCGTATAAGTACATCTGGTAGTTGTATGTTGCTCGTTTTTAATCGTCCTTGTTTGTCCTGAAAAACGACGACTTCATTTTGATCCACACTTGTGATATTTAATAAATCATCGATTTCATTTCTGAGCTGATCAAGAGTTGCATATTTAGATAAATCGATCTTCTGAGTTTTACCTAAGGATCTTCCATAAATATCTACCATTATATTTACTGATATCAGTTTAAGTATTATGACGTAGTGTAGTGAACGCGTGTACGACTTTATGAGGCGGTGCTGTTGATTTTGATACAGCATCAAGCATAGCGAGAGTTTCACGGCCGCATATTGGAGGATCAGTTATTTTTTGTGTCGGTAGCGTTGAATACCAGATTGGAGCAGTATTATTGCTAACGTAATGAAGAAATTCTTTTGGTGGTGCTAATCCATACGAATCGAAATAAATAATTCCACGTGGATTAATTGCATATGCGACCCAATGCGTGCCTGGGCCAGAATTTTTATCGAGATTAATAATACCGGTTTCATGTTGCATTGCAACGGTAGGTAATTGATCACGCATAAAAACACCTCTGAAATTTTTTATTTTGAATTGCTTAGCAGCATTAAGTAAATCAAAATTGGACATGGGTGTTATTAGTAAACTGTCCCGGGAAGTCTTAAACCCCTTCCGTACCATGAAGGCGGGGTCCCTGGTAATCTTAGACCCCGACCGTATGCTGGGCCTGATAATCTCAGACGGCCCGGCTGTGGCACGTTTGGTGCTCTTAGACGTCTTCCGTGTTGTTTCGCCCGTGATCTTTTTTTTGAACTTTCTGCGTGTATAATTCCTTGACCCGTTGCTTTCTTTAATGCCATTCCCGCAGCGGTTCCAACAGCACCTAGCGCAGCTGCCTTTGCAACAGCTGGGGCTGCAGCTGCTATTAATGCTGGTATTGCTGCAAGAAGCGGAAATATACCACCCGTTTTAGCAATATCTTTGATGCCGCCCGCAGAAAGATTAAGTTTGACGCCTTTATTTGATTTTTTAGCGTCGTTGAAGTTTTTAAACTGACGCTCGGTCAACGACAGTTTATTTGCACCGGTCATCTGTTCTCGCTTTAGCGATATTTTTATTCCACAATTATTTTTGATGCTGTTTGCAGCCTTTTAATCGACCAGGAGTCAGACTCACACTAACGTGATGATATGACATTATTAATATTATGAACGATCTAATTACATGTTTTCTACTGGAGCATCAATAACTCTCATTCGTCCACCAACACCTTCGAGTAACATCGATTTATCGCTGAGTATAACAACAATTGCTCTGTAATTTGCAATAACTCCTATTGTCACACGAGCTCTGAAGTGTATATCAACTACTGATTGTCTGGTTAAATCTAAGTGTTCTAGAGAAAAGTAATAAATCGGATACAGCGTTGTAAAATCTAACTGAGATATTTGTAAACCAGTATCAATATTTTGATCACGACCCATGAATGTCATTAATCGATGATATGCACGTGCTACATGATTTTGATCGAAATTCAGTAATATATCTTCGGATGGTTCTTGAAGTCCATTTATCCTTAATGAAACTTCAGAAACACCGAGTTTGTCAAATATCATTATACTTTCATCTTGATCGTTTATTCGTGCAGTATTCTGAAACGCAATAAATATATGTCTTGGTGCAGAAACACCTTGCTGAGAAGCTATCTGCCATGTAAATAAACCATCAATTGCACTCTGAACAGCATCTGTGGTCATTGTTAACCATGGCAACGTTGATTTACCGCCTTGACTCATAAAAGATAACAACCGGTCATCTTCGGATATTGACGGAGTCATCACTGGCATCCACAGGGAAAGTTTTGTTAGTTCTACTTTACCTGCAGCAACTGCAGCATCACTCCATATTGCATCATTATCGGTGGCTTTTCTAACAAGTACAACTGTGTGTTTAGCTCCGAAAATGACTTTTCTAACATTTCTACAGAATCCAAAAATATGTGACAGTGGAATTGCACATGAAAATGCTCTCCTATCACCTTTTAACATTAATCTACGTGCTGCAAATCCTAAGCTGAAATTTGGATTTGGAAAAGGTAAATCTTCAATAGCATTAGAAGCAACAGCAGGAGTAGCTCGATCTTTTGGTTGTCGAAAAACCTGATTTCTACTGTCAGGGTGGTTAGTTGTATCCTTGACAAACATCATTGATGGACCAGCTGATCTTGAGTAATCGTCGCTGTATCTCGCGAGACCAAGTATTGTCGTGGCAACGTCGACGTCCTTCTGGATTGATTCAATATTTTTTCCGTCAATCATGTACGTAGCGCTATCAAATAACGCCATAATACCATTATTAACAAAACCAACTCTATCATCAACTCCATATGCTACTGGTGCTGCAGGAGCAACGTTATTTAAAATTTCACCTTCAACTTCGATAAATGCCTCAGCGGGTAAGAAATATCTACTTGTATCCTGAACCTGTAATTCGATTCGTCCACGCTGATCTGGAATTCGTGCGTCGTAAGAATAATACTGATAATCGCGCACAGACTCATCTTTAAGAACTGGTGCGTCCATGTCAAACGCGGGGTCAGATATGCGTTTAAACATCTTTATTATTATCGTCTTCGTCTAACTCGAAGACCATTTCCTGCTATCAGACTAGCTGTTATATTTTTTTTTCCTTTTCCGACATCGGGATATCAGCTAACTCCGCTAGTTTTTGATTAGCTGCTTGATTTATTATTTTACTGACATTTGCTGGCATCACTTCAGTGCTAGGTAATTTCACAGGTTGAGGTCGGGTCGTTTGTGGTCTGCGTATTAATCGTGATAGTCTATCTTTAATTGCTGAAAACGCTTTGCTAGCGAGATTACCAACAGCGCCTATACCTTTTTCACGAACAACATCAATAGCTTTCATTCCCAGCTGCTTCGCAATCGGTATTGCTTTTGGGGCTATCCTTCTAAACAGACCCTGAAGAACATCACCTAATCCATCTCCGTAGGTCGTTTTGTATACCGGTAATCGAGAGTTTATTACCCTGACCATGGTAGGTCCACGTTGAGTACCATGCACGATCATTTTATTATTAACTGTTTTTATCACTAATTGTATCTAATCACTGTAATAATCATCAGCGATTTCATTAATGAGGGATCGATACACATTAATATCCATGATGCCGCCACTAAATAATCGTTTACAAATATCAGCTGCTTCATTAATGATTTCTGGGGAATTATTACCAGCTCGTTTTCCTCCGATGAGGATTTCTAGTCGATCAACATCAGCAAGGACGTTATTGGGACAGGTAATAAGACCACTTCCTAGACCACTTCCAGTTGCTCCGGGAGCGTCTTGAAATTCTTCTTCTTCCTCTTCTCTTGTATGGACTGGTTGTAATCGTTTTTTTTTTCTTGTAGTTGTTTTTGTAGCTTTTGTTCTAATTGTTTCATTTCTTCTTGTTCTTCTTGTTCTCGTTGTTGTAGCTTTTGTTGTAGTTGTTGTGCTTGTTGTTGTCGTTCTTGTTGTTGTTGATATTGTTGTTGTTTCATTACTTGTTGTTGTTTCATTACTTATTGTTGTTTCATTACTTGTTGTTGTTGTTCTGGTGGTAATTGCATATACTTCGTATATGTATCTATTGCATTAATATATTCTATATATCTTAAATCATCAATTCTAGCCTGATCAACGTCATAATGTATGCGAAATATCCATTTGTACCAGGCTTCACGGCTTATAGGTTTATCAGCATATTCAGATTTTAAAAACTGTCTTCGATCATTATAGCTTTTCACAGCAGTCGTAATTAAAATTCCTGGAGTTTTAATCTCTCTAATTACAGTAATAGCATCTTCGGTAAATTTGTCATTTATATCAATTCTTTCTCTTGTTTGTTCTTCTTCTAGTTTTTCTGGTTCTTGCGTACGATCTTTTATATCACCTATTTCACCACGAACTTGTTCAATACCTTCAAGTATTTCTCGCATCGGTTGAGCAGCAGCTATTTCGGCTGGAAGTTCACGTAAAATTGTTTTTGTCTTTTTTGTTCTTCTTGCTATTTTTTCAGTTCCTTCTGATATTTTTCCAGTTGCTTCAGCGGTTTTCTCTAACACAGGTTGAATACCTTTAGTGGTCTCAGTGATAGGTTTAAATAATTTTTTTGTATCCTCTTCAAATTCAACTTGAGATTCCTGACGCGATTGTAGTTGTTGCTTAACAGAATCACGAACGGGTAGATATTTTTTAATTGCCTCTAATCGCTCTCGAGCTAATTTAGCTGAGTGTGGTTCTCCAATACTCATTATTGATAATATCTATACTGGCTGTTTAATTTATAGCAGCAGAGAGGGTGAATGACATACGCGTAGTGACCAGATTGTGAAAAAATCTGGTCAATTAAAGCAGTTTTCATTATTAAGGCAAAAACTTCTTTTTTCAGCCTTCGTAGGAACCCTTAATTTTCAAAAATAAGGTCTCTACAAAGTTGTAGGGTTCACCCTCTCTGCTGCTAAAGGTGTTGTTTCCAACATCAACAAAAAGACATAAAATTCTTACTTCTTTGAGGACATGAAGTACTAACATATTTCAAAAGCATGGTCTATATGATTATCAAAAGTGCAACAAGTCTCTGATATCTGTGTGAGATTCTCACCTAGAAAGTACAAAATATCCAACTATAAATGGCATCGACACGAATCATAGATCAAAGCCAAAGTTGGGCACAATAATGTATCTCAGTCCCAGTTTGTTCCCTTCCGTATCGTAAACATTGTTTGAATTCCTTCTTAGGCACTAGTTTTAATACATTTGTATGCGCCTATCCATACACGTTGTTATAGACCTCATCTGCCCTAGTGCGTTTATCCACTTTCTGTCTTTATTGTTTGCACGAAAACCGGTCAACATGAAGGTACTCAAATATGGTTCGACTTTTAAATATATATATATATATATATATATATATATATATATATATATATATATATATATATATATATATATATATATATATATATATATATATGTCTATTTAACCCATATATTATATATCTTTCATTTTTCGACAATGTTTATGACAATCATGCCCATTGCTTGTAAGTTTAGATGCACAAACTCTATCTTACAAAACGCATCGTAAAGGCTGCATAAAGCATGTTGAATTGTTTTAAAAATTTGGAATGAAAGAAAAAATGGAATTTTGGTGCACGTGAACTTTCTGAAGCCATCTAAATCGCACCTGTTAACTTTGCCGTCCTGTACAAAGGCATTGATGCTGAGTTCAATAAAGATTTGACATTATCTCTGAACTAAATTCTGTTTTCTATTGAAAGCAAGTAGCATTATTTAGCTAATCAGATATGTAAAATATCAATAATTCTCGAATGGACTACAATATATATTTTTTCTCAGGTTTTAAGGATACTTTTAATACATTATTGCCTGTATCATGCAGATAAATTTGGATCTAAGTGCCTAAGAACATGTCTAGGCGGCCTGGGGGTATCGAATGCGCAATCCTTGAGTTACGCATCAAACGCTCAAACAACTGAGTTACCGGAGCAAATGGTAGGAATAACGGCTTACTGAATCAGTTGTTATTTGTTCAGCTTAGTACTGTAAATAAATTCCATGTCAGTGGATCAGTAAATTTTCACTTGAGCGTCTCAGAATGTAGATAAAAGTTTCTAATTCGTCTCGTGTACAAATGACGTCAACACCATTGGATCTATAAAGATGAAAAAGTTCCAAGAATTTCGAACTCCAGTGATGTCTGTATGTGTGGCAGTTTATTGTGATGTCGAGCACTGGGACATCGCAGACATGTAACATTATGTCCCACCCATTTGACATTATCCTGAAACCAGTTCTAACACTAACCTCTTAATGCTGAACGCCTAGCGAGGAGGCTGTTAGTACTATTTTTATAAGTCTTCGGTATGACACGGCCTGGGTTCGATTCCGCAACCTCCTGCATCATAGGGGACGTTCTAACCACTTAGGCCACCGGAGCGGTCCATTCTAACAATTAAAGTTTACATTAATGAAGGTAACACACATTCATACACAAACCTACCTCTTATCTGGGAATGAAGTTGATGGTCTCATAAATTGCAAGGCATCTGAGCTATCCTGATAACCATCATTATTACTTCCAATAATTACCTCCTCCTGGATATTTTCCGTCGGATGCAATCTAAGCAGTTTCATGATGGGAGCGATTACTCTGGGGAAAAATATATTAAGATTTTATTGCAGACTATATTTAATCATTTTGTGGTGCAATGTGGGCAACATTTGAGAATACAAATTATCAAATCTTACATACATACATACATACATACATACATACATACATACATACATACATACATACATACATACATATATACATACATACACCATGTTCTATGTAATGTGTTAAATTTCAGAGAGATAGTTGGCGTATGTATCGGAAGGTAGTCATTATGGAACTGATTCTAAGATCAGATAAATTGCAAACCACGCATCCTTAAAGAACGTTTTTCTTGTAAATTACGACACCTCCTACATATCTCTCCATAGTAGTAAGCAGAAAAATCATGCAGCAGTACGTGCCTATTTGAAACATTGTGGTAAGAAGTTTCTACGACATTTAAGTCATCAAGGTAATCATGTAAATTCATATCGTTTAAATATCCAAATCTTTTTGTGCTATATTAAGGATTTTGTATACTCACTTAATTTGTCTCTCGCCCACCGGTTCTTCAGTGGTTATAGCCTGTTTGGAAAATACGTGATGAGGTGTTATATATAATTTTAACTTTTCACATGTAAGAACATACAAAATATAAGGATGTTTTACTTTTTAAAAATAATTATGGTCTGCGTCTATTTCTTACATTTTACATATTTATGCAAAAGTAGTGGATGAACTTATGTAAATGAAAGATATATAGTGATTAATAAAAGGTATAAACAGAAAAACAAATATATTGCCGAAGTATACAATAACACATAAATAATATCACACAGTAAATGACTGCCTTAAACCTGGAAACAGAAACAAAAATCTTAGAATGCAAACTCTTGTATTTTAATATAAGCTGGTACATGTATTTCAAGTAATATTATTACCAACACATGTCGGGGATGACAAAGTAGTGTGCATCCATATAAATCTTTATGTAAATCTCTTTCAATAAAATAACTAGTTGATTTCTTGTTCGAAAATGTGTGTTCAAGATTCTCAGTTTTGGCAATTGCTCCGTTTCTATGCTACGATAAAACAAAAGACGTAAGTTTTCCCTCCCAACATTTGACGATGTGTGAAGAGCTGTCAAATGTTTTATAAGTAAATATTGATATAGCAGATAGGTATGCATGTCTATTTTG
Organism: Megalonaias nervosa; assembly: GCA_016617855.1. Lineage (NCBI taxonomy): Eukaryota > Metazoa > Mollusca > Bivalvia > Unionida > Unionidae > Megalonaias > Megalonaias nervosa. Next base: position 14,859 of record JAECUM010009153.1, read on the forward strand.
CTACATGTTCACTGTGTTTGTAAAATATGCACTAAAAGTTCTTTTTAATTGCAGCTCAAGCATAACTTATATGATATAATTTGCAATTATTTATTAAATGTATGATCAATATTTATCATTAAATATTCTCTGTAATTATATCTGTCCTTTTTTATCGACACTCTTGTTATAAACCCCATTAGGACAAACCTATGCTTGAAAAATATGTCTGTAGCCAGTTGTAGAATTAGAGGCCGTACGGTACACGCACGCTATCATGTTGGCAGAGTAGGGATTAAAACAATCCTTCTGTGTCTTCTGTGTACACATACAGATAGAAAGTTATAGTTTCGTTAGGATCCTATCCCATATACAACAATATCCATTTTTACTGCACTATATTTACGTCTATTAGCTGCTCGCCTTAATAACATAGATACATGTCAAAACTTAATGCACGTGTGGTTACAACCTAGTAGGCGACCACCTTGATATAAATTAGACTGAATTTTACATTATATGGAAATGGTATACTGTGATAAATGTGTGCACTTTACCTTTCCTGTGTCTTCCTTCTGATGATTTTTCTTTCCCCTACGTTGTTGTGCCTTTGCACTGAAATAATAATAATAATAATATATATATATATATATATATATATATATATATATATATATATATATATATATATATATATATATATATATATATATATATATATATATATATATATATATATATATATATATATATATATATAAATCAAGCTTTCAGATTTAAGATTTTTTAATTGATATTCTAGGCCACACGCATAATACAGTGCACTTGACAGGAGAGGACGCTTGGGATTGCTTGATCAGTATAGGACGTGCTGCAGATTCCGCTGTTCGCGCTTCGGCCCTGCTCAGACGCAAGAAATGGGCTAAATATTTTAAGTCAACAGTGAGTATCCTGAGTAAGTGATGACTATTCATTTAGGCATGAGAATGTGAACGTTCCGGAAGATTGGTACATCAACTATCGGTACGAGTTAGTGATCCAACTGAAGAATACGCTCACTTAAGGCACGAAGCTATTTCTCGGCCTACGTAAAAATGTGGTCCATTACCGAAACCTCCTGGATCTGTACCAGACTTGGGATGTGCATGGCCAAGTTCCACTCAGTACATTTGGTTCAGCAATGATCGTTTATGGCACCATACACACTGATGAATACAAAATTACAAACTAAAGAGAAGACAGAAGTCGAGAAAGACTTCAAACTGATGAAAACCTTTTCCTTTGCAAAGACTATTAAACACCTCAGAATCCGCATTCAGCTTGCTTATATGAGGTTCTGAAGATACGGAAGGAAAGCTTCGTTGTCTGTTTGGCGTCTCAGCGTTTCAGTCTCGGAAAAGCTTTAGCGTCAACCTTGTTGCTGTTCGTTTAAGACTGCCAATAACATTGTCAACAGTCCCATCTATTCGGGGTATGCAGTCCTCGAGTAGAGCAAGTACCTTATTTTTGACTTCGACTACAATCAAATAAAGGCGCGCTATAAGCGCACATCTCGTATGCTGATATTAACAATCTGCTGCTGAGATATCTAGACAGCTGATATGTCTAAGGAGATATAGCCTAGGATGTTCCCCTTTGTGACACAAGCTATTATATTAAAGAGCAAACACGGCAAATAAAAAATGGCCTTAGGTAAGTTTAAGTAAGAGTGCCCCCGAACACTCATCGCCAGTTTTGTCGGCAAACACCTCAATATGTATCCATACTAGTCGGATGCCAACAGGCCTAAATAGAGAAATATAAGGCCAATATCATCTCAAAGACAATCGTAAGGATTGACTACAGGTCCTTCTAGAAAAACAGGGTTTGGGACTCAATTAACAGTTCCATATATAAACATTCAATGCGTTGGATTTAATGTTTTTCATGAAATATAATTCAACAAATACTTACGGACCTGATTACGTTCTCAATAAAATCTGTACCACATTGTTTTCTAAAACAATATGCCACTCATTATGCTACAAGTTCTTTTTTCATTTTGCTACAAATAATTTCATCAAGTTCCTGTCTTGTGCAAACCTTATTTAAAGGAGTAATATTTGACACTCCTGCTGAGTTTTGAATAGTACTGTGTTGTTGTGAGGCAATTTATTTCACGCCCGTTTTTCATTTATCTTTTAATTTTGTTTGATACAAGTTTTTGTCCTTGCTACATTTTAATTTTCCCAGTACTGTCATTGTTAAGAATGGTCTTTTATTCTAAATTTGATATTTTCAGACAGCTTGTAGCTATAAAATAAATCATACAATCTGAAACTATATATTTTTCTTTGTATTTGTAATTTTACTAATTGTGAGGGGTCTTTTAATCCTAAATATGGTTTTCTGCTTCGTAGTCTCTTTCTTCATTTTCTAATTCCTCTACTTTATGCACAGTCTGGACTGTTCAAGACTGACATAATTAATCTTCAAACACTCTTTTGCTAACTTGGACGATATTCTTTACACTCAAAACTTAATTGCTATCTCAAAATGCAATTATTCTGTCCAATTCTGAATTTAAGTGTTGCAAAGTATCAGTAGTCGAACAAATTAACCCATATCTTTGAATTTCGTTTCTTATTTTCTTGCTTTTACTGACGCATTTTCTATATATGAATGTTAAGTATTTTAATATCCATTGAATCACTCTTTTAAAACATCTATAAATATTTTCTATTCTTCGTTTCTAAAACAAAACATATTCAGATCATATTTTAAATGTTCTCTTAAATCAATTGCTGATGTTGCATCTCTGAAAATGTAGAAAAGTATTTCACATCAATCTTTTATCATATTTGATAGCTTTGCTATAGAATTATTCGCCTTCAGCAGATAGTATTCCTGTTGCTTTTTGGGGTGGAAGCTCTTTCTGTAACGTATTTCGTACTTCTGTCTTTTGTTTTTATTTTACGGCAAACGAACGTCGTTTCGAAATTATATCTATTTATATTCATACATTCTTTCTTATATGAGTTCATGTCATCGACATTCATTTCCCACTGGTCATCATTATGTACAGTACAATTGTATTTCTTAAAAGTGAATTTGTTTGTCTGTTGATGCTGTGACGTATGTCTCCTTATCTGTTAGCCATGGATTAAACTAAAGGCATTTTATAACTCTTTTACTTCTTATTATCTGATTCGATACTTGTTTAATAAGGGTGTATTCGAACTGGACTATCTGTATCATTATTCAAAAATCAGTGTTATACATCATTGTCTGAGATTCTGCTACTAAGAGCGTCTTCATAAGTCGCTCACGCTGGATGATGTGTCATTATATGGACATTATCAAAATATCTTCATGGACGTATTCTAAAATAGATATCTGTTTTTTTCAGACTCTTTTATTTAGAAAATAAATTTTATATATGGGAACCACTAGTTTACCCAAGACAGGAGTTATTCTTCTATTCACCAGAGAATACAATGTATTAATATTAGGGTTCTACACACAATAGTTTAATAGATAGTTTCCTTTTAAATAAATAGTTTCCTCTTAACTTCGAATAAAATGGAGATATGATAATTATATGGCATTCATTTTCAATTTGTTATTGGATAAACAGCATAGCTATACAGAATACGAATGCTTATTGTCTGTCCCCAGTGTACCATCAAATCAGCATCAAACATTAGAAAATACTTGCCTGTTAATTTCGGGTAAGAAAGGTTTTACAGTGAGTTTGTTTGTTTACTTGAAACAAATTGGCAATGAAAAACTCGAGTCTGCTACTTCATTCGACCATTCTTGCAATAAAATACCTTTATTGCAGAAATAAGTTCAGTAGTTTCATTATACTGCACTTAATTTATTTATAAGCTTGATTTTTGTCCGTGATTGAGGTGAACGTATTTATTGCGTACCTGACTTGTTGCATTTTTTGAAGTTGTTTAGTGATATTTGACTTCCAGGTCTAGCCTTATTTATAACTTGTAATGTTCTAAACCTTTTGACCGACGTCTTGGTTATTTTACTGTGTTTTTGGTTTTATGTAAGGTTGATTAAACATTGTTTCATTTCTCCTTAAAGTTCAGTCTGTTCAATTATTTACTGTTGTGTTCCGATATAGTATAAGAAGAAACATTTATTTAAAAATGATTTATTGGAATTACAAAGTACCTAAAGACATTTAGGACTAAATCACTATTTTGGGATTATTGTTCATTCAATCAGTGACATTCTGGATTATGTTATAATTGTGATTCATCAAGACCTTTGATACGTAAACATATTTAATACCATTGCTACATCAGTGCATTCAATATTGTAATTCATTCGGAACATTGTATACATTTTGATTTGTTACAGATCATATAGGATTTTTTGGATTTAATTCACAACACTGTAAGTGCCTGTTAAATTTTCACTTTGTAAGTTACAGACATACGTTAATTTATTAATGTACTAACTTGTTGGTGTTGCTTCTTTATGTTACCTATTTAAAAACCAAAGGGTTGTAACGGTGCCAAGAATATTCCTTTCCGTACCTTAACAGCAAGGCTTTCACCTTTTACACCCAATTCGACCTCCCTATATAATCAAAAAGGTTTGAACATTCGCTTTTGTTTTCTTTCTGTTTTGGCGCAAAACTTATTATGCGGCGCATTTGATAAAGTAAAAAGTATCCAAATCTACACATGAAGATTTCCCATTCTTTTCTGGGACTTTCTTTTGTCAAGATAGAGGTACAATATAAACAAAACAAATGAAATATGCAAAACTTTAATATTATTCTCTCAAACACTTATTAAATGCATATTTCCATTAAAATATTTGTTAAATAATTAATTCATGCACATACCCATCTATTGGCATATATTGGTGCAAGATATAAATAATGTACCTAATTTGATGGAATTAATGCATGTAGTACCAAAGTTCACAATTGTAAGATAATCTAAGCAAAACTGATAATTTATCACATTCTTCATTAGTAATTCAACGAACGAATGTCGTCCCATTAGCGTGTAAAAAGAGAAATGCCTGGAAACAATTGGAGATATAACGTTAAACAAGCCACGGCTTTCATGCTTAAAATCAATACAAAATTACGTCTCTTTTATTGAAAAGATCTATGTTATAATTTCGGCCATTTCATAGTTAACAAACAATTGAAACAAACAATACGCAGACAATCTAATATTGCATCACTGTCACTGAACAACGTTAGTTACGCAACCTATCAACACCAGAATACGTGCAGACAACGAGATAAAAAAAACAGATGTTATCTTTATCACGTCTGTGGTTCAATATGGACAATGAGTTTGATAATCTGAAACTCATAACCACATAATAAGATAAACTCAAGAGGAAATTAGTAACTAATTCTTGTGCTACTTGAGGTCAAACGAAATCAGATTTTGAAAAGGATAATACCTACCTTGAATCATCCAGTCCTGAAGTCCCTTGCAGCTGAAACTTAAAATGAATATATATATATATATTGAGAGAGAGAGAGAGAGAGGAATCTGAAGTTAAAATGAAATGATACATGTAAATTAGTGATTATTATAATTACTACACAGGCATATGTGTAGTACATATTTTTCACAAATGCTTCATTCACATGTCAAAATGTTTCCGGACATATCTTACGTGGATATATATCCACAACCAGTGATCGAACTTAACATTTTGTATACATAAATTTGAAAACTGTTATGTCATAATGTATGCATGATCAATGAATACAAATTGCTGATAATGATCACCACAAAGACATTGATGGCGAAGATGAAGATGACAAATATACCTTAAGAGTGTGTGCTATATTGAAAAGTGGCATTATTTGAACATTTCGTCCATCTCTCTCTCTCTCTCTCTCTCTCTCTCTCTCTCTCTCTCTCTCTCTTAAACATATATATTTCTTAAATATGTTATATCACCGAATCTTCCTAAATGTTTTCGACTAACATCCATGCCAGCCAAAAATCAATAGACATATAGTTAAATCAAGTCACACCCTAGAGGCAAAGCATTCTCAAAATCATGAAAGTGAATGTAGGCCTTCCATGAACAAAAGTCCATACAAATTACTATTTCTATTATAAAACAACATACTTAAAATATTATTGTCGTATAAAAATACACGTCTGTTCCATATGTAATGGATGGATGAAATTTGTAACTTAAATTAAAATTGATGATGTATTGTTGTCACAAATCACAAGTATAGAAACTTACCAATGCCATATTCGTATCGTTTTTCAATCGACCTCCGTTGCATATTCTTGATTTACTTCCTTGCTAGTTTTCATCGGGTAGCTAGTTTTATCGTATTTATCGGTACCTGCTCGTACATGTGTGTATTGACTTGTGTATTGACCTTATCTACACACATTCCACATACGTTTACAAAAGTAAGGTTGTAAAACTTTCACCCACATTGACATTTTGAAAAGCTGCTAATCTTACGATACTCCATCGTTTTTTCACTTCAGTGGAAAATTGATGATGAAACTCAGCCCGAAGCTAGGAGTTAGTTAAAAAATTTAGTAAATCACTACTAATCTGATTATGGCCCTTATATATTTCTATATTTATTTATATATCTATAAATATATATTTACTAAGTTGAGATGCGCCAAGCCAGTCTAATTAACGTTAGACATTAATTTGGACGTATATCGAATACTCATAGATGGTTATATCGCATTTTCTCGAAATCATGGCATCGAAAGAAGTAACTGTTATTTCGGTGCAAGTGACCTCTCTGCAACCAGCTGAATCACACACATTTGCTTTGTCATCCAACGTAAACTGCAAAATCAACCCCCCTAATTAATTATTTCATATTCTGTTTTAGTTTAATGACCCTGTCTACCGAATGCAAGTAGTATTCTTTACCGTTTGGGAAATTTCCAGCGAAAAGAAATCAGAGTCAATAATTCCTTTAGGGACTAGAATAGGAAATTATAACAAAACATTGACTCTTGTCGTTTTGAGGGGCATAATAAATGAATGTACAGCTCGCAATAACGCTCGCATACTCATTTATGGCTATTATAAATTGACTGAGTGGGTTCAAAGTTTATATGTATTTTATAGTTGTGTAGCCTCATACCACTGTTGCCATACTTCCTTTTCCAGGTAAAGGTAGCTTAGAAGTACTAGACAGCCCGTACTAGAATGTAATACACTTATCTCTAAAGGTTGTACATTTTTAACGTTATCATTGGGATTTTAAGTTGAACTACCCAGCGATCAAATAAAACATAGGATAAATACAATCACAATGCATTCCATGGATACTATTTTAAATATGTGTATAGGAATAGAGTGAAATATATACATTAGAATAGAGAGTTATCAAAAATGCGCAGAACGTATCACAAACCGTTATTACAGTCATTCCTTGTCCAACATTGTTTGATAAAATATACCGCTTTAACTACGCAAAACAGATTGTACATATGGGAAATAGCATGATCTTGTTTAAAGGCATATTGGGTGTATGTTAAGTATTACAATTAAGTAAATTACAATTAAATTATAAAAACAGTTTCGTTTTACACAAGTGGTTTTTAGATGTGTAATTTGTTTTCTATACTTGTAAATTGTTTAAAATATATAAAAGATATTCTTCACAAATGTGTAAATTAATTTCACATGGATACAGAATGAATTCACTTAGGTAAAATTTAGACTTTAACATAGCTTTACTTTTCCATTTTACTTTTAACTTCTGTGAAACAGTTTTTTGTCATACGTGTAAAATAAAATATTAAAATATTTTCCTCATATTTGAAACAAGAAATAAGTCAAATAATTTTTGTATATGTAAAATTATAATTTTTTATTAAAAATGCTTCCTATTAAGGAAAACGTTAGAGGAGTCTCTTTTCGTACTTGAAACCTTCAGATTGCAAAATATTATACAGGTCTGGCGGTAAGATCGGAAGATAAGAATTCCTAGCATATGTTATAGTTCAATAATGCAGTTTAATTAAACCGCTTTACAGGTTCATTGAACGACGAAATGTGCGAACTTGCATGTCATAAATAGCACTGAACCATTCAGAGACCATTCCAGTCCATAATACTGACAACAAGAAACCCGGAGTCAGACATTCACATTATTGTTTCACATATTTACTGCAGATGTCTAGGATCGTGTCAAAACAATCGTAGCGTTTGCTTTAAAAAAGGATCAAATATGGAAGCCACAATATTGCACAACATAGATTGTAATTTAACGGATTGTTAAGCTCGTTGGAAGGACGTATCTCATTAGTAGCTGATGGATTTATGGCACTGAACCTGTTTGAAAACTGATGAGGGACAATCTTTCGAAATAAAAAGATACATGGAGAAGTTTCGAGACATTCAAACGTCAGGTCTGTAAGTATATTAACACCACTGGACCAGTCAGAACTTGTAATTAGCAGGAATTAAAAAAGACAATTATTATTACAATACGCCAAGAGATTAAAATAGATATTAAAAACACTCAGTAAGAACTGTATTGACTGGCACAGTGAAGACTTGGTAAAACTATCTGACACAGCAATCAATATTCACTGGTATGGTAAGAGCGGGACAAATTATATTCTGATATTTACTCGCATAGCCACCCCCTCTCTCTCTCTCTCTCTCTCTATATATATATATATATATATATATATATATATATATATATATATATATATATATATATATATATATATATATATATATATATATATATAATATTGCTGGAATAAACGGAAACCTTAAACTCAACAAAGGTCACTAAAGCAGAGGAACAGGCAGTGCATGCGTACGCATGGTACGTGCATGTAGATAAACACATTTACCTGACCTTCAGTTCAGGACATTAGTTTATGAACTCAGGAATTCCTAGTCTACCTGTTGTTTGCCATGCTATGTATTACAATCTAAGTGAAAGAACTGACCTTGCTTACTAATTGGACTGTTCTGGAAATGAACGTTTAACTTTCATCCTGGTCTTATTATTGTGTGGTGCTTGCCATCGTGTACTGTCATTGCAACAATATACTGATGCCAAATAAATAACATTTTGCTGTGGCGTATGATATATCTGTTATGTATACTTAATTTGTGTTGGGTGTTTGCGCTTTGTTTGTAATTAAGGGTAGAGGCCTACCTGAGTATTCTCGTATTTGTCTTCTGTGTAAGATATAACTAGGTAGCTTACCTGAACTTAAGTTCACGATCTACACTTGGTTATGACCTAGAAGGTTCTTAGGAAAATAACAACGTCCTGGTCATCTTATTATGTCTTAGGTTTTTATATAAGGTTCAGATCAACAAGATTGTTTTTTAAATTGCAAGTTATTTTTTTAAAATTACTCATTGGAATTATAAAGTGTTCATCGTCATTTTGGACTGTAAATTCATTCAATGATATTCTGGATCATAAAATAGTGATACATTAAAACTATTAGTATGTTGACACATTTAAGATTATTGGTAGTACATCAGCACATTCAGGATTGCAATTCATTCGGAACACCACTGGGATTCATTTAGAACACCATAATTTTGGACTTGTGATAGCAATTTCAGGATTATTTGGGCTTAAATTCACAGTAGTGAAAGTTCCTCATAACTTTTCATTTTTAACATTGATAATTCAATTATTTATTGAATTTTGTCAAACTTGTTGGTTGTGCTTTTCCTGTTATTTACTTTAAGACTATAGAGTCGTAAAACACCTAAGTTTTGCACATGAGAATACAATTATTGCGGGCATGTAACAAGGCAGGATATAGGACTTGATTCCAGAAACAATGCTAAGACGGGAGAGCACCTATAAACCACTTTGATCCTGCATTGATACTGACAGATGTTATTATGCATCAACAACGAATCTGTGTCAGTAATTAAGATCTTAATGTGTCACTGTACCGGGTTGTGATCTCAACGTAATAAAACTCAAACAGTGACAGATTAAACACGTCCAACACCTAAGTGTCAGCATAGACTGGTTTCGTTAGCTTCAGTTTTGCTTTTCTTGCTGTGAACAGCAATGAGCCTAATATCAAACATCTTCTGGAATTTAAATACTGGGTCAGCAAACAAGTAATTGTCAGTGAACATTTCCAATTCAACATTGTTTTTATACAGCAATGCGTCCCAAGCCACTCCGGATGACGGAAAGGAATGGAGACCGGACATTGTGTGCGTCTTCCTAGTCGTTGGGGGGAAATACTATTTGGGAAGCAATTATGTCTCGTCACGCTTTTTCCATCCACACATGACCTACTAAAATATGGAGAGAGGGAAAAAGCTGATAAGATACCATTTGTCAAGACCTACCATCCAGACAACCCCAAAGTAGGTAAAATCATTAAGAATTACATATCCATCGTGGAATCCTGGGACACACTAAAGTTAATCCTCCCGAACAAACTTTAAAGTAGCCTGCCGAAGACTAAACAACCTCAACGACATCCTAGTCAGGGCAAAGCTAACGCCAATCACTAAAAAAGACCATCCTAGTAAATCTAACCCCTGTGGCGGTAAAAGGTGCAAAAGCTGTCAACATACGATAGAGACCAGCATATTTTCTAGCACAGCGACTAGCGCAAAACTGAACATACATGGTCCAAATGAAACGCGCAAAGGAGAGAATGTACCTGATCGCATCACATGTAAGATCTGTGGCATTCAGTAGGACGGAAACTCTGAAGAGCTACACAAAAGGATGAACCTTCATAGATCCGATTGGATGACAAAGAGGCTGAACAGAAGTCCAGACGCGGAACACATATCTGTATACATGTAATTTTATTTGGTACCAAATATGCACAAGACAGATAGAGAATAGAGGGTTTAGATCTTAGATGCTTCTCGCACGACAGCTTTCTATGTTTAATATAAAATGGGGAAATAGCCGCGGCAGCTGCAACAAAGTGAAAGTTTTATACTTCTTCGTTCTTCCCTGTTCCTTTTTAACTATCTATAACACTATAGTCGTATTTTGTTTGCATGAATATGTTAAAGTTCGTTTTGCCTTGAGTTTCGCACTGTGCGGAAATATTGTATTCTTGTGCTGAACTATTACGTTTCTGTCTTTCTGTCATTCGGAACTCGCTCAATGGTAGATTTCCATAAGGGATCTTTCTGTTGTCCATTAACTTCAATTGTCATCTTTTTTGCGCTTGTCGGGTTGAGCATGTTAGATTAGTGATTCAGGTACTGCGCAACGCCTTTGCACATAAGGGGTCCATCCCGATGTAAATACATGGCCGGCCACACTATGTATTCAATTATATCCCCAGACTGTATGTATGGTTTAAAGGCAGACAAACTGAATTCAGGATAACATGACAGTAACAGTCCTTTTAATTCCATGGGTGGTTCCTGTATATTCATCATCAGGCAGATTTCCACGCACTCATCCATATATGGTCTTATGACCTGGATCTTTTCCATCTAATTTGCTTTCATGGCCAGTTCTTTCTCCACATTCTGTGAAAAATAATGAATAATCAAATTACCATTTAATGAACGGCTATTGTTAAATGACATGTTATTTTCTTTACTTTCATTATTGTATACAGCCTTTATGTGACTCTTTAGTTCTTAATAACGGGACGTTAAGCAAAGGCAATGCCTTAAACTTTGACAGTTTCCGGAAAAATGTATAATTCTTGTATTAGTGTAAGTTTTGTCAAAAGAAAGCATATTGTTTTATCTTAAATGTTTCAAAACCAAATAGATTGGAGCTCATTTAAGATTGGGATTCTAATGAACATTCATCGTCAACGTCAGGATCCGATGCATACGCCTCAATCCTTCTAAAGTACAAAACGGAAATTGCCACTTAATTATTCAATCGTGCTTGTTGCTACGGCATAAATATCAGCAAGAAAACTAAATGCATATGTACTAATTATTTTGCTTTATGTAGGTGTCAGGCAAAAAGCCGCCCTTCCCTCTGTTATGTCACATGTCTTTCTGATCAAAGGTGACAAATCTATAGAACTGTGGATACCTGCTTAAATTCGTTCTGCATTTTCTTTATGTTCCTCTTAGTACTTTTCAGTCTTTTCGTCATATCTAGTATTGCTGGATCTTGATTATCCTAAAAGAGTATCAAACAATGAAAATGTTTCTTGAACGAGATCCAAAACATACAATATGCAGAACTTATTTCATACGACCTTGTCTTCAGTAATATAAATGAAAGATACAAAAATAAATATTAAAGATAGTATTCTTGGTATATTGATTCATATACTAATAATTGTTTCTCAACAGGGGTTTGCTACATTGCGTGGCCTGTACCTGTTGATACAGTTTACATGGCAAAGCGCCCAGCTGTCATTCAAGAGATTCGGGTTCGAGTCCGCTCGGACTGTTTACATTTTTCCTTTGATATTTGGTAGCGGTGGATGAGTCGGCTATATTGATGATCTCTCGGGTGTGGTAGTATTTTCTTATGAGTCGATAAATGGTTGTTTTACCCGGCAGAGACAAGTGGACATGCCTTTCAAAGGCAGGATAATTTGTCTGCGTGAGACATTGGTGCATATAAAGCAGATGGTAGATTGTCAGCTAGCATTAATGATAGAAGTTTTACCCCCTGACCGGTGATGCAATTTTAATTTGCTGTAAAATGTTCATTATGATTTAAGTATATAACATCATCATGAAAAGTAAAATATAACAAACCTGAAACATATTGATAATAAATAAATAAAAGATACATCGAAAACAAACACTTCATTCGAGGGGTAAGGAGTTGATTATTCACATAATCATAAACGTTCATACTGAGAAACTAAATTTTCTTCTACGATTATCCATATCATCACAAGAGATGATATTGATAAACACGATCAAAATGAATGTACCTCATCCTCGCCAATATATCCTTTTAGAGCTTTTAGAAGATCTTCGTTTAGTCTTCTAGCCTCTTTGCACACTTGAAAGGAAACCTATTAGAAATTTGAGCATAACTTTAAGAGGTGATTTTGTTGTAACTCGACCGTTTATAAATTATAACTTAAATCGTTTTGAGCAATATACATTTTATACACTCCTGCGAAGGAAAACGTCAAAACGAAGATTCTATAACAACATTTTCGAAATTATAATAAAGGACTATACTGAATCAAGGCTGTTTCATGAACCTGTTTCTAAGAAAGACACATATTGTTAAATTGTATGACATTTCTTTACATATTAAGTTATATACGCTACAAATGAAACTCTTCCACAATCAGTATGTTTTAGTTTTCTCTTTACGCACAAAAGTCAACCTCTTGAACAGGGGTTGACATTGGAAATTGCAGAATAAATGTTGCATTTTGCAAACTTCACACTACAAAACATATGAGCGCAGACTTGCTCCACGACATTCAGCAGACTGTGTAAGTTTTGCTCAAATATGTTTTCAAATTAACATCATCGACTAGGTTACGCTAATATCTAACAACTATAACGTTTTATGGACTACGCAGCACTGCTATTTTGTTGCCATCGCACTAATGGTAGCTTAGCCTTCACTATGCGTTTATAAATCTAACTGCAATTTCGACCTCTTGTTTCTAGTATGTACATTTCATTTACACTGTGTCCTGCTTGTTTTCTATAACTGAGGATAGACTTTTGCCTACCTAACTATTGTAATGTTTTGTCATGATTATTAATCGCAAACAAGATGTTTAATTGAATTTCTTGTTTTAATATCAGGCTTTAAGAATCTATGATAAAAAAATGTGTAGTTGTATTCAATGAATCTATGATAAAAAAATGTATAGTTGTATTCAATGATTATTTGAAAGGAATCGTTTGCTTAAATTATTCATTGGAATTACATTGTGCTTATTGACTTTTTAAAATAAAATGCTACTTTGGGATAATTGAGGAATTATTCAATAACAGTCTTGATTATATCATTCTCGAAAATCAAGGCTATCGGTACATCATCACATTCAAGAAAATTGGAACCAGTTCGGAACATTCTATACTTCTGCACTTGCGATAGAACAATTATGATCATTTTGGATTTAATTCACAATTTTGTAAGTTTCCAAGTTTCATTTTGCATTCAAAGGATATTTGTTGATTTTCTTAAACATGTTGATTTGGCTTCTTTCTGTTACATAGTTTAAGACCATAGAGTGGTGACAGCATTATATTTCTATCAGTATTTTGCTTAACATATTCATAAGAAACAAGATAAAAAGAGATTTTAAACAATCTTATTCGTGTTTTTCTTACATTCCTTTCCGTTTAAACTTTTATCTGACCTTCTACATATTGCTACTTCTATTGGAGACGCTCCAGCGGTGATTCGGAAATAAGGACAAGTATTGTATTGATTTACGTGCATGAACAATGACATTCTATCACAAAATAGATGACGTAACTGATTGGAACATAAGTAGATTAATGTTGCTTACAAATTAAGTATAAAAAAGATTTAACTTTTAATGTTCAGTTATGTTATGAGACCAAATGTCAGAATATTTTGAAATTAAGATTGTGCTGAATCTATTAAGGCTGCAAATCCCGGTTTAAAGACCGGCAAAGTCAACGTGTGTAGGGCTTTCCCTAATATATAGCAAGGCTAATCTTAATATGATCACGTGACAAATCAACATTTTAACCTAATTAGTCGGCGGCTTAAGAGTGGGTGTTGATGATGTTCACATTAATTTATTTCATAATAAGTCCACATTTTATGAATTAACCTCCATTTCTTTAATCTGATTGCATGTAAACGGTCACGTGGTACTGATCTAGAATTTTTTACACATCGATAAATTCTGCAAACTACTTTTCTTTCCTTGTTTCCAGGTCATTTTATGTGAAGTTTTATCTATATCACGGCATTACGCCATAATACTAACAACAACAAGCCCCCACCACCCATCCCTGTGATTTCTAATCAAAATTTACAAGCCCCGGAATATAATCGCCCATTATAAATTAAAACAATGTAATTGCACAGACCGTCCTGCACTCCAATACTCCCTCCATTTGCCTTAGACGGCATATGGCAGACATTACAAGCCAATCTTCAGAATTTATTGCATTTCGCTTCGATAATATGTTCCAGCAGCTGTTAAAGGTCACGGTCATATGACGAGCAAGGGATATCACTAAAATGGACACGAGTTTGTTTTTAAATGATCGAAATGTGCAGAAAGCATGAACAACAATTGCTTTAACAATACGTGCCATACACAAGCGTTATGTTCAAAACACGAAATATCTGTTTTAAGCTGCGTCAGCCATTTTTTTTAAATTAAAAAATAATCATAACAATCTCATTAGAAAACTGCCATGACCCACTCTGACAATCTACCATATATTACAACATTAAAATTTACCCTCTTGGCTAACGATGGGGCTATGCATTCTGTCCCAGTCAAGAGGCTAATGAAAGAAAATGAAAGAAAACTTCGTGCTACCTATATGTGAATGCTTTGTTAACAAAATCTGCTGATTCGATGAAAGAAAATAAGTAAACTGGAATCATCAGGATTAAATGATCATGGTTGGTTATTTATCGATGTGTACCTTGTTATTTAATCACTCCCAAAGTTAACATAAAGTCGTTCGGACTTTATTTACTTTGTGAGAGATTAGGTAAAACTTCCACATAGTTAAATACCCATGATCATTTAATCCTATAATAAAAGACTATGTACAGCTGTCACTGACTGGATGAAATAGTTTTAAAACATACCAATGGCCTCTCCTTGAAGAAAAGTAGATTTAGAGCAGACTGTCTCTTATTATGCATACATACAGCACTTGCATAAAATGTTACAAAGTTTGCTTTATTTGTAAAGTTTGACTTGAATTCCCATAATAGGTTTAAAGATATGGAAACGGGCTCTCAACCGGTTAATATCAATCATGCTTGGTTGCCATGGAGGCTACTCGAAACAGCATTTATAAAACATGTTGTGTTGAACATTTCTTGAACATTTAATAACATAAAATGATTGGGTTTGAAGAATGCGTGAAATTTATGTCTCTCACCTGGTTGTAATAGGATCCAAGATCTGCACATGTTTTGATAGATTATGACATACGACATATTTCATACAATTCTTTTGCTAATATTTTACCAGTGTGTTTTGAGGTGATATGAAAAAAATATATTTTCAACATAGTTTCTATTGGGTTTTAATTGTTGTTAAGGAAGCAGCGATAAATAGAAGGTGCCTAAATTATTACTGGAATGTGCAACCAAATGTTCCTATTTCTTTACATGATCTGATTGTCATAAAAATTAAACTTCTGTCACTTCAAAGTTCTTGCAGGACAGTTGATAAATGATCAGCGTATGATACTGTTTATGTCATGTCTCACTCAATGAGTAATTCAAAAATATTCTAAGCCTATTTCACAAATATTTCCGCGTGAATAGTTTTGGGTATCAATATTTTTGTCTTATTGAAAAGAAAGGAAGTTTTGAAGAATGAGATCTTCAGAAAAGCAGCATGTTTGCATGATCTAGCCTTTTATGCAGTGCTAGCCCTATATCGGTTTAGCTGTATTCACAGAAAACGTGATGAAAATTCCGTGACAAAGCTGGCTAAATTGCATATACCCAACATTTCCACTTTTTCACTTTAGCGGCACATGGTAAGTCATGTAATGAAAATCCTGTCAATGTCTATGCTTTGATCTTGAAGATCGTTGCAAAAAATTGAGATGTGACACAACCTCAAGGCTCTAAGTTACCAAGCAACATATTGTATGCCCATGGCGTGTCCTTTTCAAAATCAATAACCTTTAACTTCGGGCAACACACCTACCGTTTAGTCGATACATTATAGAGCTGGATAACATTTCATCACTATATATGAAGTAGTTAAAGAATGGCAGTCTACATATAGTAGCAAGCCATATACATCTTTTGTTTTGACGTTAACCTTGGAGACAGAGGGTATGACTATGAATACATGGGATACTATCAAGTTTAGATATACACCAGTCTACAGTTGCATGAAATTGCCTTCTTTGGTTAATAAGTTACACCTGTTTATGAATAGATGGTGCTGATTTATATTTTCTGGGGTTGTGACCTTAAGCATGAGAATGAAATCATGGCAATGGTATTTCTTATTATGAAATATAACTGGTTCACGTGTCAATAAAATAGTGTTAGACAATGTATAAAGTCACATAATTACATAATACATTGACTTCATGTGATCTTCACTTAGCTGCAATGGGTATGTATATGTTACGTAACACAACTTCTAGTCAATATTTATACATTGGAAGAGTTTCCTGAAATCTTTTGAGCTGTCACGATGTTAATGGCAAGGTTATTGACAGACGAATGGACAGACAATTAACATAACATAAAATTAACATAATATGCCTAGGTGAAGACGGTTGTAAAATGCATCAATAATCTTATTATCGTTTAACATGACATCACACGTGTACTTGACTTAACATTGGCTTTGAGAAATGTCATAGAGCATGGTATGCAAAAATCTCCATGTATCATATACATACATTCTTCATAGTATATTAAACAGATTAGAGCTACAACCTGGATAAAATAATTACATATTTTTCATTTGAAATAGAACCATAAGTATGGTGTTTGAAACACTGTCAGCTTATAAGTTTCGTCTCTCTAAATATGTGTTTTTACTCGAACACTTGGCAAGAAATATATGCATATTGGCATGTAACCATAATTTTGTAGCTAAGATTATGAAAGGCACAAAATGTCAAGATTTAAAATTGGATGATTGATAATATTACTTTTATTGGCTTTAAGTTACAGCCAAGGCATCGCAAGAAAGTAACCATGAGAATAATGTTCCTTTAACATTGCAGATAGTATCCTGATAGTTGTTTAAGACACGCCATCCTAACTATTGTCTTTCCTTACTTGAACAGCTTCTGAATTACATCCCAACCATGCAACCTAACACTGATCTTTCGAATTCGATCATAAAAGTCTATTATGTGACATGATCTTAGGTCATGATGCATTAATATAAATGATGCAATTAGAACGTATGATGTAAACATCGGTTTCAGTAAGCTACCTTCCTAGGTTTTAGATTACAGTATTAATGTAAAAAGTGAGGAGACTTCACACCTGACTTTGATTTTGCTGACAGGACCATGTTGTTGATACATATTATGTATACATAATACACCCTAGAGCAATAATTGTGCAGAGTAATTAATTTCATTTAAATCATTTTTGAAAATTTCTTATGGGTGACAGTTGAGGCACACAAAGGTGATACAAACCTTAGAAGTGATATCTAGCATTATAGGGAGGTTCATGATAATGCCAAGTGACATCACGAAGCCATAATTTACAGCTATAGAATTGTTCTATGTTTATTACGTTAAGCAGCAGGCAGGGTGAACCCTACAACTTTTTGCTCAAGTCCGTTAACAAAAATAAAGGTTCCTACAGAGGCTGAAAAAACAAGGTCAGTAACGTTAAACCAAAGCCTCTAACCGAACATATTTCCATACGGTTGAGAACAGACAATAAATCTTTTGGGTTAGCTCATTTTTGTTATTCCATCGTTGACGTATTTTGTTTTTATTTTATAGTGCGTTTCGTTTACTCGCCGGGTCACTCCATTTTTGTCGTTCACCCTGCCTGCTGCTATAAATTAAACAGCCAGTATAAATAATATTATCAATAATGAATATTGGAGAACCACATTCAGCTAAATTAGCTCGTGAGCGATTAGAGGCAATTAAAAAATATTAACTGTTCGTGATTCTGTTAAGCAACAACTACAATCACGTCAGGAATCTCAAGTTGAATTGGAAGAGGATACAAAACAATTATTTAAACCTATTACAGAGACTACTAAAGGTCTTCTTCCTGCTTTAGAAAAAACTGCTGAAGCAACTACAAAAATAGCAGAAAGAACTAAGAAAACAAAAATGATTTTACGGGAGCTTCCAGTTGATATAGCTGCTGCTGCTCAACCTGAAGGCGCTGTAGCACCAGTCCCTAAACAAAAGAGTCCTGCAGTAAGTAATGCTGAACTGTTAAATAAATTTGATGAAGATACTGTTAAAGTAATTAAGAATAACATTAAAGACACACAACAATTAGCTGTGTTTGCTGTGGATGGTTTTAGTCGAAGAGATAAATTAATGAAACCTGAACACGCTAATGATATTAAAACTCGTGAACAATGGCAAAAATCATTATATCGTATACTTTATGATGTTGAAAAAGTTAAAAATAATGATCCATTATATCAAGATTATGTTAATGAAATTGACAATTTAATCCAATCAAAAAGACAAGAAAAAAAACAAAGTGAAGAACAGAAAAGACAAGAAAGACAAGAAAGAAAAAAAGCAAAACAGGAAGAAGCAGCAAGACCAAAACGAAAATATACAAAAAGAACACAACCAGCTCCTCAAACAACATTGGATTTACCACCACCATTATCACCATCACCACCACATAGAGAAATGACTCCTACACCGCCAGAAAAACCGGTTACACCTATTTCTGAATTACAAAGAAGATATGAAGAATTATCTAGAAGATCAACGTTTCGAGATATATTGATATCACAAAACCCTTACCCAGATTTGTATTCAAGAGAAAAAGAAATGACGGATATAGAAAAAGAAATGACAGATATAGAAAAAAAAAGAAATTTAAAGAAGATAGAGAAAAAAATGGAAAAATCGATTGAAGAATATGAAAAATCCAAAATATCAAAAAAAGAACAAGAAGAATATTGGCCATCAGACACCCCTTCTGACAGCGCAACTGGAAGTGGTTTTACTACTCAAGGAAGTGGCCTCATTACTTGTCCAAACAGCGTTCTCTCCGACGTTGAACGACTAGAAATTCTGATTGGGGGAAAACGAGCTGGTAATAATTCTCCAGAAATAATTAATGAAGCAGCTGATATTTGTAAACGATTATTTACAGGCGGCATCATGGATATTAATGTGTATCGGTCTCTCATTAATGAAATCGCCGATGACTACCACAGTGACTAAGTCATTGGATAGAGTATATAATTAGATACAGTTACTATAATAAAATGATCGTATATAATGCTCAATGTAGACCAACCATGGTCAGGGTAATAAATTCACGATCACCAGTATACAAAACGACCTACGGAGATGGACTAGGTGATGTTGTTCAGGGTCTGTCTAGAAGGATAGCAAAGCAACTAGGAATGAAAGCTATCGATGTTGTTCGTGAAAAAGGTATTGGTGCTGTTGGTGATGTTGCTAGTAAAGCATTTTCAGCAATCAAGGATAGACTAGCACGATTAATACGGCGAAAACCTCAACCAGTAAAATTATCTAGCACCGAAGTGATGCCCGCAAATATTAGTAAAATAATAAATCAAGCTGCGAATCAAAAACTAGCAGAGTTGGCTAGTGTACCAATGTCAGAAAAAGAAAAAAATATAACCGCTAGTCTGATAGCAGGAAGTGGTCTCACTTCCCGAAGTGGTCTTCGTGTTAGACGATAGCAAATATAATAAAGATGTTCAAACGTATATCTGACGCCGCATTCGACATGGATGCACCAGTACTCAAAGATGAGTCTGTGCGTGATTATCAATATTATTCTTATGATGCACGAATTCCAGATCAGCGTGGATGAATTGAACTTCAAGTTCAAGATACAAATAGCTATTTCTTACCCGCTGAAGCATTTATTGAAGTAGAAGGTGAAATTTTAAATATCGCTAATCCTGCAGTACCAGTAGTATATGGAGACGATGTTAGTGTCGGTTTTGTTAATAATGGTATTATGGCGTTATTTGATAGCGCTACGTATATGATTGACGGAAAAAATATTGAATCAATTCAGAAAGACGTTGACGTTGCTACAACAATACTTGGTCTTGCAAGATACAGCGATGATTATTCAAGATCGACTGGTCCATCAATGATGTTTGTAAAAGATACTTCTAATTCTCCAGAGTATCAACAATATGAAATAGGACAACCAAGAAATTTTGCCAGAAACGTCAACGCTGATGTACAAAGTATGATTATTAATGTAGATCCAGATTTTAACTTAGGATTTAGATCACGTCGAGCAATGTTACGAGGTAATAGAAGAGCGTTTTCATGTGCGATTCCACTATCACATATCTTTGGATTCTGTAGAAATGTCAGAAAAGTCATTTTCGGAGCTAAGCACACAGTTGTACTTGTACGAAAAGCAACCGACAATGATGCAATACGGCGACCCGCTGGTGATGCTGGTAAAGTAATTCTGACATAACTTTCATTATGGATGCCAGTAATGACTCCATCAATATCTGAAGAAGATCGGTTACTTGCTTTCATGGGTAGCGGTGGTAAATCGATGTTATCATGGTTAACAATGACCACAGATTCTATCCAGAGTAACATTAACGGTTTATTTACATGGCAAATAGCTTCTCAGCAAGGAATAGCCGCACCACGACATATATTTATTGCATTTCAAGATACTGCACGGGTAAATGATCAAACACGTAGTATTATGATATTTGATAATCTTGGTGTTTCTGAGGTTTCGTTGAGGATAAATGGACATCAAGAACCATCCGAGGACATATTACTGAATTTTGATCAAAATCATGTAGCACGTGCATATCATCGTCTTATGTCGTTTATGGGGCGTGATCAGAATGTTGATACTGGTTTACAAATATCGCAGTTAGATATTACAACCTTATATCCAATTTATTACTTTTCATTCGAACACTTATATTTGTTTAGACAATCTGTTGTTGACATACATTTTCGAGCTCGTGTGACAATAGGAGCTATTGCCAATTACAGAGCAATAGGCGTTATACTCAGCGATAATTCAATGGTACTTGAAGGTGTTGGTGGACGAATGAGAGTCGTTGATGCTCCAGTAGAAAACATGTAATTAAATCGCTCATAATATTATAATGTCATATAATCACGTTAGTGTTAGTCTGACTCCTGGTCAGATTAAAAGGCTACAATCAGCATTAAAAAAATAACTGTGGATTAAAAATATCGCTAAAGAGAGAACAGATGAGTGGTGCAAATAAATTATCTCTTACAGAACGTCAGTTCAGAAACTTCAATGAAGCCAAAAAATCAAATAAAGGTGTAAAACTTAATCTTTCTGCGGGCGCCATTAAAGACATCGCTAAGACGGGTGGTATATTTCCACTTCTTGCAGCTATACCAGCATTAATAGCCGCTGCAGCCCCAGCTCTTGCAAAAGCAGCTGCATTAGGCGCTGTTGGAACCGCTGCTGGAATGGCATTAAAGAAAGCAACGGGTCAGGGAATAAAATCTTACAAAAAAAAAAGGGGTCTAAGATTGCCAGGGACCCCATATTCATGGTACGGAATAGGTCTAAGACTTCCCGGGACAGTTCATTGATTCTGCCTATGTCTAATTTTGATTTACTCGATGCTGCTAAAAAATTAAAAATAAAAAACTTCAGAGGTGTTTTTATGCGTGATCAATTACCAAAATAACCAAACAATATTGAAACTGGTGTTATTAATCTCGATAAAAAGTTTGGCCGTGGCACTCATTGGGTTGGATATACAATTGATCCACGTGGAATTATTTATTTTGATTCATATGGACTAGCACCACCAAAAGAATTTTTAGAATATGTTAGCAGCGATAAAATCGCTGTGCAAAGTACTCCAATCTGGTATTCAACATTACCAACACAAACATTAACTGATCCGCCAATATGTGGTCGTGAAGTACTCGCTGTACTTGATGCTGTATCAAAATCAACAAACCCACCTCATAAAGTCGTGCATGAATATACTACGTTGTCACATTTAAACAGACATTAGTAAATATAATGGTAGATATTTACGGAAGATCTTCTCGTGGTAAAGCTCAGCAGCAACGTGATTTATCTAAATATGCAACTCTTGACCGGCTCAGAAATGAAATCGATGATTTATAAAATATTACAAGTGTGGATCAAAATGAAGTCGTTGTTTTTCAGGATAAACAAGGACGATTAAAGACAAGCAATTTACAACTGCCAGATGTAGTTATACGAATTCCTAATGCGGGTGTTAATACTATCGTTACTTTTACTGATCAAGGTAAAATACAAGATTCCGGTACGTCAGTCAACGATTATATCAAGAAAGTTGGTGATTCATTCACGGACAGCATTATCATGAATCGAAATAAAATTATAGACCTTGGAAATCCAACCGCAGATACAAACGCCACAACAAAAAAAAATATGTCGATGATCAAGAATCTAAGTACGTGTTAGTCAACGGCGGTATAATGCGTGCATTTCTCAATATGAATAATAATGGTATTAATAATCTTAGAACACCAGAATCTGATTTTGATGCTACAACGACGAAATACGTCGATGATAAGGAAATTCCTATGACGACGTCATTAAACACAATCAATGATGAAATGACTACACTCAATACTAATTTTTCTAGACATGTAGAAACGTTCTTAAATTTTCGTAGAAATATATACAAACCCATTAAAGAATTTTTTGGAGAACAACCAACCGTTGACATAAAACTAGCCGATGTTAGCACGAAACTCAACGACATTGTCAGTGGAATACCTAATATTGTTCAAAAAACTAATCTGATTAAAATTCCACACGAGAGATTAAAAATATTGTGTATACAGTAGCATCGGGATCATCAACATGGACACCACAAAATAACACTCTAGAACATACCGCAGAAGTAACTGGGTTATACAGGCTGTCCATGCGTGGTTTAGAAATTACTGCTGCCACTTCATCATCACCGAATGTATATCATAATCCTCTACTGGTGATGCTAAATAAAAACACTAAAGAAATATTTACGCTGATATCAACGGAAATGCCTCCGAGACGTTACTGGTGGTATCTGGAATTCGTAGCTGAAACTCCTTAATTAGTCACTTAACGTCATTAAGTATAATGAATCAAAACCAAGGACCCCAGTCCTACATCGACGTTCAACGTCATAGATATAATCAAGTGTGTAAATGTCAGACTGAATTAAAAGATATAATCGACGATTATACAATAAAAGTAAAAAAATATCGCAGACGTATGGTTGTTATTGATATAATTGTTTGCTCAGTTTCCGCTATTGTTGCTGGGGCTGGATTATTATTATCAACAATAACAATGACAGCTCCTGCAGTTGTAACAATTGTCGTTTCAACTTCAACGGCTGTCGCAGGTATTCTTAGTATTATAGCTAAGAAGATATCTGCATGTACAAATACTAAATTACACGAGTATACGATTAAATTACACACAGCAGCAGCGGCGTATTCTAAATTATCGTCATATGTTTCCTTGTATCTCAGCGATGGTAAAATATCTGATGAGGAGTTCGCAACGATAATGAAAACCTATGATGAAGCATTCAGAATCGCTAGAGATTTTGGTGACAAAGTCACTCACAACAACCAAGGCGAATTAAATAATAACAATAATAATAATGACTGAGTCTTCAGCAGCGTCAGGATAATTACTTCAACAGATCGTCACTAATACAACACCGTCAAAAACTACGATGACCTCATTAAGTTCGACCAATCCTGAGTTTAGCGTTAACTTTCCAACCGCAATTCCTGCAAAAGAAATAGCGCTAGCACAATTGCGAGTTTATTTTAGTTGGCCTAATATTAGATCAAAACCATTTGGTGGACTACAGCCAAATAATTCATTAGTATTCACTAATAAAAATAAACCTGATGGAACTCCTGACTGGCAAGTAGTTAGCATTCCAACGGGCAGTTATCAAATAGAACAGATCAACGATGAGTTTCAGCGCAGAATTAAATCTATTACAGGAAAAGAATCAAAAATAGCAATTACTGCTTATGAACCAACATTATCAGCGGCTACTGAAATAAATTCCCCTGATTATTCTGTAGATATTTATCAAAGTTCGATTAGATCAGTATTAGGCTGGCCAGATATTCCATCAGTTTATCAAGGACCACCGGAACCACAACGATCTGATTTCGTTTTATAAAAACACCAGAATACCGAAAAAAAATTCCATTTATGGAGAATCAGGCTTATGCTGGTTATAAACATTATACTCATTTTATAGATTTCATTGATGGTAAGAAAGGTACAACAAGAATAGCAACAATCAACGTTGAAGAAATTAACTCAGAATCTAGTTCAATTAAATCTGAACATGAACGTGTACTTAATGATCTAAGAAATTTATTTTCCAGCGTCAACACTTTTTATGACGATGATTTAAAAAATCAGATAATTGAAACAATACAACATTTGAATCAAGTTGCATCAGAGTTAGAATATACAAATAAGGCCATCGTTGACAGAGAAAAAACATTAAACGCACCAGTAGATAGATTTTTAATAGTTATATAGTTAATGAAGACGGCCCAATTCAGCGTGTAAGTTATAAACGTTTATTTAAAACAGTATTTCTTAAATTTTATGGAATTAGAGAAGAACAATTACCAACATTTGTAATTCCAGGATTTAACTCTGAAGAGCTAAAGAAATCAGTTAATGATCTTATTGATGAACACTTTACAAGAATATGCGATTCATGGAGAAAATTAATCCAGCCACCAACCATTCTTAAATATAATAATAATCCGTATGGTGAAGGCCGTCATATCTCACCTGGTATTGTCAATATAACATCAACGATCGCAGTCAATCTAATATGTGATGCAGTTGATGGTAGTTATCAAGTAGATCTTTCAAAGTCTAACCAGGCCCATCAAGGATATATATTATATTCGTTTAGTCCTCAAGCGCCACCCGGGTGGCTAATTGTATCTGAGCCAATTAATCCGGTTTATCTACGTGTACATAATCCATTATTGTCAAGAATAAATTTCAAGCTTA
The DNA here is from genome assembly GCA_016617855.1 of Megalonaias nervosa. NCBI lineage: Eukaryota > Metazoa > Mollusca > Bivalvia > Unionida > Unionidae > Megalonaias > Megalonaias nervosa. Next base: position 40,705 of record JAECUM010009153.1, read on the forward strand.
CTGACCAGACAGGACACATTTTGGACCTAAGAGATGAAGAATTAAATATTAATTTATATATACGCTCATAAAACGTCTGAGTAAATATTCCTTGATATAATCAGGAAAAAAAATAATCTGATTCTGAAATTTATTTTTAGAATAATATATGTTTGAGTAATAAAATACTTTATCAAAGATAGAACAGTTATTTTTTTACTGATTTTTTCCATAATAATATGTTTGAGGTAATTGCACACATAAAGCGAGATAACTCTGCTCTCTCGCTGCAGAGTAAATTAAACGATTATCTCCCTTATGTACTATGTCGTTACCTGTACAAAACCCAGTTGTACATACGTGTATTTTAGCCTGATCGAGCGAAGCGTATTAGTCCGTCTGTCTGTTAATCTTTACAGGCTTGTTAAAAACCAACCTGTTTGATATATCCCTGCCCTATAATGTGAACAGTGTTGTATTACATTGACCCCTGCCTATAATGTAAACAACTCTGTTGTTTTCCGTGCATGCACGCCGCTTCATTTTGTGTAAACACATACATATATATATTTTCAGAATCATTCACAGAGGGGGTATATATTTTTAGAATCATTCACAGAGGGGGTATATATTTTTGTTTAAAGCTATGTTCTGATAGTAATTTTAAAACCTTAGAACGAAAAATATATGTGTATAAAGGCCGCACTGGAACAGATGTACTTTATCGATTTTGTGTGGGCTTGGCTGACGTATGACTCCAGACTGCATATATATTACCTGTGTCTGTAATTTTAAATCATCTCGTTTTATATATATGAGTGGTAATATATTTTAATCGTTTTATATATACGAGTGGTGAATATATTTTAATAAAATCATAAAGTTCTGGATTTATTTAGAAAATGTAATGCTCTCGTGTTAGTTATAACTATATAGTAATTTCTCGAACATATATATTCAACCGAATGTCATAGCTCAGTTCAAGAATGTTTGGATTCTGGTGCTGAAGGTCTGTCGTTCGATTTCCATGACCGGTGCCGGTGGGTATGGTCCAAGGGTTACCAATTTTTATAAAGATGGGGGGGGGGCTCTGCCCCAAGGTTTCATCGAATCCTCACCACGTCAAACTGCGTGGTGAGTGCTTTTTGCACTTACCCCGGGGTTTGATTTGATGGGGTTATATAAAACCGCAATGCCTAGACAGTCCTCTGAATCTCTAAAGTTTCGTTTCCTTTAGTGATTCGCTGGGGGATGTGTCTATGCAAGGAACCCCCTAAAATAATCAGTAGCATGCCTGAACTCTCTACCTCATTTGATGGGCCCCCCATCAAAGAACTTTCAGAAAGAATGCTAGCCAATAGAAACAGGACATGGGGGCCAATAACGGTCATAACAAAGACATCATCATTCAAAGGACCCCATGAAGGGCACAAAGGCTATCAAGGGGTCCAGTGACGGGTAACCGCTTAGGATGCTACTGATTATTTTTGATATTTTTAATAATATAACATAATAATAATAATAATAATAATAATAATAATAATAATAATAATAATAATAATAATAATAATAATGATATATAAAGACCAAGTCAGTCAACCTAACATATTTATACATAAAAGACCAAGTCAACCTAACATATATATACATAAAAGACAAAGTCAGAAAGGTCAAGGGTCAAGCCAAAAGTCAAGTCAAGGTCAAAAGTCAAAGTTGAAAACTTGAATGTCAATTATTTTTTATTTTAAATAAATAAATATATATATATATAATGAACCATGAAAACATTATTGATATTATTTCTGCTATTAAAAAATTAAAACATAACGGAATAGAAATATTTGATAATCTTGATCCTCAAAAAATTATGTGCGATTTTGAATTATTACAACAATGAAAATTCGAGAATAAATACACATTACCTTCCAATTATAGATTCGTGAAGTTAATTTATCAATCTATGTTAGAATCCTTGGCAATGGTAAACGACACACAGATGAAGCTATTTGCACCTCTTGCACGTTCAATCGAAAAGATTAGATCCAAATTATCTCACGAGTACGAAAGAAAAAAGATTGTGGACAATCGTGTAATGCAATTGAGAAAAAATATGTTCTTTGATTCTGTCAAAAGTGAAAGTGACACTGAGAGCAGCGACAGTGAAGGTGGACCTTTGACTGTGGTGATTGCTAAACAAAACCCCTGGCAAAATTGACAGAGTCGAACTATATGCAGTAAAAAAAAAATATTTATTTTGTTTTTTGTTATTTTAAGTTAAGAGGATAGAGTTGTCTGACATATTCAAATATTATCTGCTGATCATATTTTATTGAATATGCAGATTTGTATATTTTATCTGCAACATGTTTTACTGAACGACTGCAAATACCAAAATATTTACCAGCCCTGTTCATTGATGGGAAAGTTATTTCTTGGCATGTTTCTGCATTTATGGCTTTAATAACTCTCTTTCCGAATACTTTACACTTTCCTGTATTTCCACGTGCAGAATTCTGACTCTGTGTAATAGCTTGCAGGTTAGATAAATGATTATTTTGGGATTTCCATCAATGTGATCAACTACAAGTCCATCTTTGATGACCCCATAAAAACATTCGTAGATGAATCTATGTGATAAATAACATTTATTTTTCCCAGCACGGAATTTGAGATAACCAAATTTATCAAGATTACCGACTGGTTTTTTTAATCGACAGTGCCTGATCACACCATCTCGTGATGCTTCATAATTTTTAATGATTGGATGCGCCACAAATTCTTTTGCTCCATTTATATATAATATTATTTGTCTAAATCATTGTTTTGAAATCTGACCAGATAATCTTCTACGGTTTTTATAGGAGATTTACCTGACGATGTCAAAGTATTATCTTTTTTGTCATAATATCGTTTTAATTCTCTGTATTTTTTACCGCCGCATTTTACACATAACTGAGTTTTTCCTCTGACTCCAACACCACATTGCACACACGGTTTTGGTCCTAGACTACCATTTTTAACGCTTTGCATATGGTAGCAGCAGAATTCACTCACGCATGCTCTGTTACAAGGAGAAATATATCCGATTTTGAGCCAAATACATCGATTCTTTGTTTGAATCATTATATATATACTAAAATTCAATTTAAATATTTGCCTTAATTGTAATAATGGAATTACCCGCCATTGAGCCTTCCGCAGTCTCAGCGGGAACTGGATTTGATCTTGACAGACTACCAGAATATAAATTTAGTGTTTCGATGCAAGATCTGGCTTTAACAAATGAGGATATAACTAAACGTATTCGTGAAGCCAAGAAGGAATTTCGTGACGATGGTGCGGCTCATGCGTTGTCAACATTTAGGATCGGAAATGTTGTCGATACTATAATGAATGACAAACGAGGAAGAATGATTATTAACCACCTTGATGTTCAAAAATATTTTATTTTAATAAAATTTATTGTAAGGACAGACGACGATACTTGGATTATTCGTGACAAGCGTGATCCAGTCCGCATACAGTCGGGAAATAATATTGTTCTTTTGAGTAATAAATCTAAGCCCGGAATACTAACCGGTGTTGACAAACCGTATTATGAACGCGCATATCCCGTTACTGCGGTTGTATATGCAATATATCCGCTGAATAATAAACCTGACGTTGCGGATCTCAAACCGATGAGACTGTCAGAATCAAGAATAAACTGTGTAGCTGAACGAGTTACAGAACATTTCACAAACGCGATACGTGGTAATGGTTTAACAGATTTACGACGTAAAAAAATAAATACGTGGGCAGAAGCTGTTAAAGATACTGGAGCATCTATTAAAGATGTTGCTGAGCTAGAGAAGAAATTGAGATTTCCAATAGCAGTACAAACACTAACCGGAGAAATTTTGTACAAACCGAAATATATAAAAAATGGTAATCCTATAACAATCATCGATCATAATGCACATGCATGGACTATGGCAGTAACAATATTTCCACGAGACAGAACGGTTAAATTTTATGATGGTCATATATTTGATTTTATCAGAAATATCAGTAAAAGTGATCCTGTGTCTGTTTGGTTGTTTCAAAGTTCAGAATATGATTATTACGATCAGTTTGTACGGCCTGGTGGAGATATTTATCGTACAGAATCTCTACACGAGGAAATGAAAAAACTAGCATTAAAATACACTTCAGACGATATCAAGGTTGGAGAATTATTAAATAATTGTTTTACTGTTCCATCTGTAGCGGCTCACTTTGCTCAAGAGAAAAATTTATGGAAACCGACACGATCAGAATTTATTGAAGATGTCCAGAAAAGTTGTATAGAATATGGACACGGTGGATTATGGAATACTAATACAAGTATAACGACGTTATATCCGTTGATATGGTAGCGTGTTATCCTGGAAGTTTTCTTGGATACGGAGAATGTTCTAGATACTTTAAGAGATTCGGACATCCATCACACGAGATGACCAGAGTTGCGATAAACAGACTTTTACCAGATTTTGACTTAACCGGATTCGCATATATAGAATCATTCGAGTTTACAGAAAATCTCCATCTGATTACTTATGCTTGGTTTGGAAGACATTTTTCAGAAAAATGTTGGGTTCCAATAGTATTATTACGATATATGCTTGATGTTGGAATTTTAACATTATTGAAGGTGAGTGAAGCAATTATATCGTATTGTTCACAAAAACAGGTTTGGTTACCAGATCCGGATAGATTTAATATCGATGATGCCAGGAGAGACTTTCCTGATCTCAATGAAGATGACATTATTAAAATTACTAATAATATACGTAAATGAAGAGATGAACATGATGAAAAACTTGCATAAGATCTTGGAAGAAAGATAATTGGTAAGTTTACTCAAGGAGGATCATACGATTATAACCGACACTGTACAAGATTGATTATGGACGATGCTGAACTCGATTTTATAATCGCTGATACAACGGAAAAAAACACATTTATAAATCGAAGTAATGCTTATTTATCAGACGGAACCAAACTAGGTACAATTGTGAGCTATCTTGAAGGTGACTCACCGCAATTTACTCATTTAAGATCATCGATGTTAGCCTATGTTTCAATAAATCTACTGTCTATGATAAATAGATTTCCTCGTGATGCTGTCAGAGTTGCCACGGATTCGTTCTCCATAAATAAAAAATATACGGATTTGTTGAAACCGCTACTTGGTAATGGTAAATGGGGATCATGGAGAATAAAACAAGAAAATATATTTAGTTATTCTGAATCTGCCGAGTTTGAAATTAACGAAATATATTACAAAAATAATAATCAAGCATCAAAGTCATCTGCACCATCTGTATATGATCCTGTGGCTAGACATAAGACTGTTTATCTTAATGGATGCGGTGGTTCAGGTAAAACAACACGTGCGATTAAATTATTCATGAATAATAATTCAGATATAATTGTTTTAACACCTACACATAAACTCGCCAGGGAAATAAAGGAACGAGGAGTAAAATCATGTACTTATCATAGTTTCTTTAGATGGTGTGGAGATTATGGACTCCTGAGCGAATGGGCGAGAAATATATACCTAAGTATATTATATGGGACGAGGTAGACACAGTACCGTTAGAAATATTAAAACTATTTCTTGATTGGTTATTAACAAAGAATACTGCTGTAATAATGTGTGGCGATCATGGTCAACCACCACCCTTTGTTGGTCAGTCTCCACATGAATGGCTGAAGAATAACGTAGATTATTATGAAGAAATAAATTATGACCATAGAGCTATTGATGAACCGCTGAAGGAGTTTAAAAGGTTAATCAGACTACAGCCGGATAAAATACAATGTGAAATAATGCGAGGAGTAATTCCAGAGACTACAATGAATGATTTTCTAAATTTATGGAATCCCGCTGATTTAATAGTTGCAAGTAGAAAGATAGTTCGTGATGAACTACAGGAGAAATTATTTATGTTACATAAAGAAAAGTTTTCAGATCTGCCTGTACCATTATGTTATCGCCCAGCAGATACTTGACGACAGAACATTGAAGTTGAAATTCCTGGTGGTGGAATACAAAATCTTGTCTTGAATGATATTTTTTTAGTCGATATTAATGTTGTTGAGAATGCGCTGAGTATGGATAAATCTCCATGGACGTTAGGATACGCTATAACGATTCACTCGTCACAAGGATTAACTATTTCTGATACAAATGTCTGGATTGTCGATGATCGGATCGAATGGTCAAATTTAGTCTATCTCGCAATATCTCGAGTCAGAAGAATATCTCAACTACATAGGGTTATTATGAATTTTACAGAAAATAATAATCAAACTGTTAGCAATGACATAATAAGAATAAAACTATCTGGTTATAAACAATGTGACAAAAAAATAAGCGTGACTTTGATATTGATACTGAATTTATTATAACACTAAGACAACGACAGATAAATAATTGTGCAAGCTGTAACTGTAATATGTTATGCCAATATTCGAATAATAATCCAAAACAATTTACCGTAGACAGAATTAATAGTGATATTGGACATACACGTAATAATGCGATGCTAACCTGTCTTGAATGCAATCCAGTGGATCTAACCACGCTAGAAATTGTATGTGTAGTCACACTCCAGATAGGATCGGTTGCTCTTTTTACCATCGTCAAGTTCACCAGGTTCATATAAATATCTTACAGTTACATTACCTAATACTGGTTGAGAGAAAGATTCACGGCATTGTATTGGTATATGTTTTTTTGTGATCGCATTAGAAGGTTTCATTGAAGTTGAACGAGTAATTTCATTATTCAAAGCAGCTATCACACTTGGTAACCTTGCAACCCATTCACGAGATCTCTCACCGGACTTAAAGTCAGTGGATATTTCCCTTGCATATTGATATCCAAATAACAGCTCAGCAAGTGTTCGATTAAATCGTTCAACGATTGCCTGATCACCATGAATTTCAGTATGTTCTCGTCTGATTTTAACGTTATGTTTTTTCATCAACTTTAATACTACACCAAGAAATTCTTTGCCAGGATCAACTTGTAATAATTGTGGCCATCGTAGACCACCATGATGATAAATTCGCTCAAACGCAGATGCAACTTCAGATGCTGTCTTTGTTGATAATGGTTCAGCTTCTTTATATCTACTTGCAACGTCAACGACAGTCAATGCGTATTTGTATGTGCGTGATTGACGTCTACCAATTTTAATGGTGTCATGTGGTAAAAATAAAATATCTGCTTGATGAACTTCATTAGGGGTGCTGACATCAAAATGTGCGTACTGAATATTTTTAAGTGGTGGTAGAAGATAAATTTGCCATATTGCCTGTCGTGCTAACCACGCTGCAGCAACAGAACGTGAGACTTTTGCTGCTTCAGCAAGTTTAGTAATCGCTGCTCTGCCCCTCCAATATCCTCTTGGGCTATAATAAATGGATTCCATTATAATAGTTATATAATTTATTACCAGCCCCTAACATTATTTTACCTTTCATGGCAGTTTTTACTAGAAAACTAGCGAGTTTTTCTCTGACAGATTTATTGGGTATAGAATTTAATGCGTGAATCAATTTTACATCTGCGAGATGCCGTTGTTGTAAGTCTTTACTTTAATAAGCAACATCATGAACATGACACGCTTGATCAATCTTATTTATTGGATACTCTCCTTGTCTTGGTTGATCTTGATCATCAAGTCGGATATCAAGTCGAGTTCCAGGACCACAATAATTATATCCAGGAAGGTGTTTCTCACCGGGGTATTTAGCCCATGGAGTTCCTGGTAATTTCCCCAATAAAGCAGCGATATCTCCAACGTTCTTCGTCGATGAAATAAATTTATATATATATATATTTTTTTTGTGCCACATTCTACACATTTACCTGTAATTGCACGTCTTTTATTTTTTGTTGTTATTGTTGTTAATACAGTGGTATGGGTAGGTGCCCTACATCGAACGCAATATAAACTCATGTTATTTATTATATGGATATAATTGACTTTTCTGCGACACGAAAACAAGAACCAGTAAAGCACCATCCAGCACTACCGAATTCTATCAGAATGATTATAATAGGCCCATCTGGATCTGGTAAGACACAATTATTACTTAATCTGATAATGCAATGGCACAAGCGGGATAAATTATATTTGGTAGCACCATCTGTAGGTGATCAACCGTGTTATGAAGTACTTAAAGATTTTAATAAAAATGCAAAATTGCTGAATGAAGACGGTAATGATGTTGTTGATTTTATTACCGATATTGATGAAGCCCCATCTGTAGATGGCCTAGATGAATTTATTAATAACCTCGTAGTATATGATGATGTGATGCTGGGCAAACAATCGAATCCAGCTCGGATATTTTCTCGAGGTAGACATAAAAATACTGACGTGATTTATGTTACTCAGCGATATACACAAATTCCAAAAGTGATCAGAGATAACTGCAATATTTTAGTCGTGTTTAATAGAGTAGATAATTATACCTTACAAAATATTTATTTTACTTGGTGTTCAGGGGATATGGACATGATCAAGTTTAAAAACTTCTTTCAAAAGCACAAGCTGTTCCGTTCGGATTTATTACAATAAATTTACATGACCCAAGATCTAGATATCGTATAGGTCTTGATAAAATCTTTGGTTAATTATAGCAGCAGGCAGGGTGAACGACACAAATTGAGTGACCCGGTGAGTAAACGAAACACACTATAAAATAAAAACAAAATACGTCAACGATGGAATAACAAAAATGAGTTAACCCAAAAGATTTATTGTCTGTTCTCAACCGTATGGAAATATGTTCGGTTAGAGGCTTCAGTTTAACGTTATTGACCTTGTTTTTTCAGCCTCTGTAGGAACCTTTATTTTTGTTAACGGACTTGAGCAAAAACGTTGTAGGGTTCACCCTGCCTGCTGCTCGTTATTTAAAACAGTTTGCAAGTTATAGCTCCAAACACACATAGTAATACTGATCTTCAAATGACAGTTTTGTAAGTTACAAACTGTACACCCCTGTCTTATACATGCGTAACTGTTTACCAATTTTCATACATCTACTTCTTGCAGGTTCAGAAGTACAAACAGCACATTCAATGTCACATTAATCTGGGACCTTAACCTTCAAGAAGATAGGTGTACATTCACAAACGTCCCCCCAACCAATAGGTCCATTTCAGCCAACCTTCCATGCAGAACAATTTTGAAAGATTTTGTAAAAATAATGCACAAGTATCCATGCACTCTGATTCCATTTTTTCTTCAACTAGCATTTTTACAGTACCACTTGTAGAGTCTTCACTCTTTCTGATTCCTTGTGCAAACATAAAATTCATTGTAATGGAAAAGCTTGAATTAGGTACATGACATGAGAATGCGTCTCACCACACTTCCTATCTATGGGTATGCAAATGGCTATTTCATTTATATTCAATATATATATATATATATATATATAGTATATATATATATATATATATATATATATATATATATATATATATATATATATATATATATATATATATATATATATATATATATATTTATATACGGAGGAAAGAGAGAGAGAATAAGAACGATTTTTGTAATTTACTTAAAATGTTTTCTCATACATGCTATGTTCCAATTCTCCTAAAAGTTTCATGAAATGTAAATTTCCATTCAATTTTCCTGACTGTAGAAGGAATGGCTGTGAGGTACTTAAAAGTAGTGAATGGAAAAATATAGACCACAAATAACAACTTCTGCTCGTTGTAGCTGAGTATTATTATTATTATTATTATTATTATTATTATTATTATTATTATTATTATTATTATTCTCTGTAGTGTTGTAACCGCAATAAAACAAAATTAATATATGTTAGTGTTCTAAAGCAAAGAAAGATGTTTTGATACAATTTGTCAGTTTCATAATAATTTGACCCGATGTGTTAAACATTAAATAATTGTACAAATAATTTTAAAATACTTTCTTTACTTTCGTATCTTCTCTGATAATCATTATGAGGGCAGAAATTATATGCGGTGCACATAGATCTCCAGTAAACACGAATTCTGAAATCAGTGACCATGTATCCGCTTTAAAACTCGATATATTCGCTGCATATGAGAATTCAGAACAACAACAACAAAAGTCTCTTGCTTAATCATATCAGATACTAATAAACTATAATAAACTATCTTAAAACGCACACATATTTCGATTTTATCAGAGACTGCGTTACTTTTGCAATGGAATTTAAATGTGTTTCATGTTGATCTATAAGTTAAATTTATTCATCATTGGTTATTAGTGTTTATTTCTGATCAATTGTAATAACTTAAACTTTCTTTAATGCAATTTTATACCAAGCAAATGATAAAAATACATGTAAGTTTATATTTGCGATTACTTATGGATAAAGAGTATTTCGAAGAAATACAATACACAGATGATAAATTTGCATATCTTTCATAGTTTCTTCTGATATTCACAGTGATATATTCTAGGGTCTTTGAATGAGTCCTCAATGACCCCAATGTAGTGATTTAGTCCAAATTTCAATGACCACGTTGTAATTTCATTGAACAAATTAAATAAATGGTTCCTCTCAAATTATATCTGAACACAAGTAAAAATATTTTCACCGACTGGCTCGTAAACAGGAATCCTTAATTGTGTACTCAATCCCACATAATGCAAACTATCACCGCACCTATGACGCTACTTATGTACTGGAAAAGTAATATTTGTAAATGAAACATTCACTAACTCGTAAGCAGCTATGTCAGGTCTTGAGTTTAAAATTTAAAACATCATAGATTCAACTAGGCACAACCCTCAGTAATGACAAAAGTCAGGTCCACAATAAAAATTAAATATACATAGCAATAATAGATGTTGGATATAAATTTTGCAACGTATGGAAATAACATTTACACTTACGTAGAGTACATCAATGAGAAAGGTTATAGTTTCAGTCTCTGATTGTTGATCAATTCTCTGCAGATTGTTGAACGCATCTTTCCACTGGTTGACGTAAAGTTCAGAAAATCGCTTTGAAATTTGTATGGGTCCATTTTGATCACTCAGTTCCGTACTATTTGCGTTGTCGTGGATCGTTCTTGCCCCGGCTTGGGATCTGAGTCTTATATTAATAACATTTAGATGAAAAGAAGGAATGAAACACAAGAATCAGTCGTGCCTATCATTAAGCAGGGTGAGCGTACCACGTGAGTTGATTCGGTTTCTGTTTCAAAAGGCGTTCCTTGCTGGCATGATGTCTTAAGCAAGAAACAAATTAACCTAAAAAAAAAAAATAACTTGGTAGTTCAAATATGCTATTTTTATTAATAATGTGTGTGCGAGTTGTGTTATGATGGTCGTAGAATTACAGATACATTGATAAGGGAGAAGACTCTAAATCTGAATTCTTCCATTACAATCTGGTACTTATCTTTTCGGAAATATTTTCTTAATGATATCATCAGAAAAAGTTGAATTGTACCACAAATATAGATGATCTTTATGGGCACTTACAATTGCAATGTAGGATGACGACATAAGCTGCTTCCAATAATATCCCTCTGGTTTCTTTCATCAATTATATTTCTCGATGTCAAATATGAAGACATGAATATAGGAAGTGAATGGAGGGAAAAGCCTGAAATAATCTGAGCCTATCTATTTGAAGGAAACATAATAACGAGAAAAGGCGCGTAGTTAAACGTGTACTACGGAAACACTACCGAGATAACATCTTTCTTTAGGACAAACTTCTTTGCAATATATTGCTTCTAAAACTTGTATATGATCCTGAATATACAGCACATGCATCGCGTTTTACGGACGTCCCACCCATTCCGGTGGATGTGGACAAAAAGGCAGCGGATTCAGTGCCCACTGTGAGTAGTGGAAGTCCACTCAGTCTCATGTATTTTCCCCCAGTCGAGTAGAAATCCACTCAATCAAGTGGAGGTCCGTCACGGATTGTATTGCTGTAGTGGTCTTTGTTGCACCCCTTGCTGATTCTATTGACCTCTCTCCTCGAGTTGACACCACAAACGAACAGATGGGAGTAAACCACACAGTATGGCCGATGTCAATTGTATACTTGTACCTGCACAAAACTCTACAGTGATAATCTTTTATGTTATATTTGTCAGTGGCCTAACTATGGATACATTAAGATGTACTCGCATAATGTAGAAATCATGCGGTTTAATGGATATACCCCCCCCCCGTCCATAGCGAAGCGTACATCACAAACATTGCTTAGTGCTTAGCAACAGAGTACATTTACATAATGTCTGCATCAAGCAGAAACTTCGATGTCCTTTCACAATAAATGATATTTCATAAAAGTGTTGTGTGCTGGCTATTTAATTTCCCGTAGTTTCGCCTTTACTTCCATAATATTTCCAAGACCCACTTTGAAGAAATTAATGAAAGTAGCAATACATATACAACTCGAAAAGAAATTTCAAAGAACACCGTACTATTTATATCAGACATTTACGATCGGAAACACTGGCGCGGAATTGTGTCCACTATGTTGGCAGTTGCACTCTGTCAGTGACCATTCATGTCATGAAGAAAGTGAATTTCAGTGAAGGATACAAGGCTAATTTGTGTCTTCACTTTTTATAATTAATCTACATGCGTCACCAGGTACTGCCTTAAGGAGTGTGACATTCTTATTTTGAAGTCAGCCGCTATGCTTGTTAATGTTGCTTCCTGTATCCAGTAAAACACAATCAGTCAGGACAATTCGCTCATGCACCAGCTACTGTTCATTGTCGAGCATCGACGTTTCAAAATGTACATTAACTATTGAAAGAAAATATCACAAAATCACAACCTTAAAACTAAAAAAAAAAAATTTAGTTCTTAAACAAGTTGCATTGGCTCTACACACAGATGCTTACGTATGTGTTAACAAGTACTAATGACGACTTAGGCTTAATTTCTTATCGGCTTATGGGGTTTAGACGGTTCTATAACAATTAATTAATTTCCTATTGGTTGCGCTAGGTCATATGAATAGAAAATATCACAACAAAATGAGTAGGATGGTCTGTTACGGCGGGTATATTGTGAAAAATAATCGTAATATATGGTGCATATAAGGAGAACACCGAGCAATCAGATTCATTCCTATTTTAGAGTCATTCTTATTTCTTGTGTTGATATTGTATGTCTGTTTTATGATGTAAATAGATATTATTCGAGAGGAAAAACACTTATTTTGACTGTTCAGCGGAAATAGAAAGTTCTCATTATTTGGACTATTACATTATTCTGAAACTATTGTGAACTATTCAAAAACGTTCTGGGCAACGCCATCTTGACAATGGGGCGATTCTTGGAGGATCAGCACATTTACTGGTTTGATATTTATAAGGAACTTTTCATTCTTCTGGACATTCATAGAACTTTATCAGGATTATTTTGGTTTCACTTCATAATACTGTAAGTTCTTCTCACATTGTCATTTATAATTTCTTATAAATTCTTTTTGTTAAGTTTTACAACACGTGTTGGGTTTGCCTCTTTTTGTTACTTAGTTTATGACCACAGAGTCATAATACCGTAGACTTAGAGTATGACTGATTATTTGAGAGTATCATATTTTTGGAATATATCAAATTCACCAACACAGTATTGAGGTCTGCTCTCTATCAGTGGCTGTTCATGCAACAAACGAAGTGATTTTTATGAACAGGGTAAGTCTTTGTCACTTACTTCGTGAATCTATCGTTAAGTGAGTGTCAATTTTACTCTGAAGTCTGCCCCTTCGCTTGTTAAAAATTATCAGTCAGTTGACTGAAAACGCATTGTGTTTCAGTTTTGATTCAGTTGTTATATTTTCCGTATTATTGTGCTTTTCTTATTTTCGTATTATCTGTTGTCGAATCTGGTCATAATTGACATGCAGGAACCTAAAGCATTAGAATTATGATGGATTGAAAAGCGACATAATGATCATTTCTACAATAATCAAGGTGAGTACAGTGACATTATTTGCGTCGACCTTAGAATGCATATGTCTGGTTCATGTTAGACAGGAACTTATAGATATTTAAACAAAAATTGAAGCTAAAACTTCATCCATCAACCTCCATTCCGAAGTTCCAACTGGGATATCTGCTTAAAGCCGTAAACATTGTCCCGATTATCGAGTACGCATTTAAGTTTAGCAAGAGGTAACGATCCTGATTCAAATATACAATTAATAATATTTTTGAACAATTGCATCAAGTGAATATTTCAAAGCTAATTCCGATCATATCCGTGCCTCAGTAACGCATAGAGTAGAATTCAAGTTGCTTAAATCAGAATTCAAACATGTAATGGGAATTGTTATGAAATCAGTTCAAGATAACCAGGCAATAACAGGAATTTACAAATTTTTAAGCCAGAAACTTTTTCCATGTCCAGTACGGTGTAAACGAAGTTATGCAAAAGATACCTATTTAAAGCCGTGAATAATAAGAAGACATGTTAATAACAATCATCGCAAATAGATATAGATTTTTTAGCCATTTCGGGCGATATACAAGGAATTATTGATAGAGATCATGTGTTCAGCTCATGCGTAATTCAGTGCAAATTAAATAGCGGGTGAACAAGAAACTCAATTTGGATAAAGCTTAAAAATAACGTAACTGGAGGCTATTTATTGGACAGCACCACCTGCTTCGTAAAGCTTACCTAAAATAGTAGGTCAATTATAAAAGTATACACGTGTCTAGCTTTTGAGAAAATATGTCGTATGGATATGTATATTCGGGTCGCAAGTATTAATCAGACTAGATGAGCAGAAGTTTCATATTCGATAGCGATGTCTATGTTTCATTGTGGGAACATGTTCAGCAAACTATTTAAGTGACTGACATAATGACCCCCTCTAATACTTACGTGTGATTTATTTTTACATTTGCTTGTTTAAAAGCAGCTTCTCTCCTTCTTTCTCTCTCTCTCTCATGTGAAAATTTTTATAATTAAACTTTGTATATTTTGTGAAACATCTAAACAGTCTCAACATTCATAGCTCGGAAATCGTTCATCTTTCGCAAAACACATATGTGGTTCCAATTTAGTGGGCGACAATTTGAATATTAAACGGCAATTTGCACTATCCACTGCAGCTGTGCCAGCTTACAAGTTCCATCCGATGTAATGGACGTCGACGATTACATAATTATTTTGTTGTGAATTCTAACTGGAGCAGTAATACTTAATCCGTCAACTACAATCCACGACTGGACAATTCACGACGACCACTATGTCGTGTCAGTGACGGACACAGAGTGAAAAGATTAAGGTACACAGTGAATAGGTGGATTTTCCGTAGAACACGATGCGTGTGCTGTATACTACGGTTCGTATTCATTTCACCTCATTACTAATTTTTTCATGCACAAACCTGATCGAAAGCTCGTTTTTCTCTTCCTGGAGTTGCTTAATTTGCTCACTTGTTCTATCCAAGTCGTTTATAAACTTTCTTCTCTCCTCATTGAATTCTGTCTCTAGGATAACCAGTTCTTCTCTTGAAAAAAAAAATGTTATTCTAATAAGAGTTTGATAAAAATTAGTAGTAAAAGTATTAAAACAATGACCATATACAACATAAATACCAGCGTAAGTTTTGCGCCTACAGGATTAAACACAGAGTTTATTTTTACAAACATGGGAGTCTGAGTAAAAGGAGAAATACTGTCATATGGTACTTATTAACCAACACGTCGTTTTAAATCACCAAGTCATCTGCTAACCAGCATCCAGTCATCTAATAACGGATATCCACACTTCCTCAAATAGACACACCGTTTTAGTGAGCTGCACACATATAACTACTGACCAGCATCAACCAGTACTAAACAATGAAAAGGGTTGGCATGTATGCACTATACACACACTCTTCCCTCCTTTCTCTGCTTCCTGTGCCTTATTAATCTTACTATACGACCACACAAAGGGTAGGATGTAAACAAGGGATGAAATAAAAGTGACACCCCTTTTAATCAAAATAAATCTCCCTACTACCCCTTTCCATCGATAACTACCTACCTTGACCTTATAAGAATAAACTACCGCGCATCTAATCCCCGTAACATTAGCAGTTAAGAAAAAAACAGAAAAGGGAAAGAATATACACACAATAAACGCAAACACATGCTTATATATTATCACACAAAATAGATTGCGAGTGTTCACATACTGCATAGAAGCATACTTGTATACTAAGACACATTATACACACAAACACACTGTCACACATTATGCACACCAACATAATTGTATACCATCACACACTTGTAAGTATGAGTGATCTGTTATTACACATATATCAATTACTAACAAATTTCCAGGTTATAATCATATGAAACAATTAGTTTATCAAAAGGTTTGTGCATAATATCATTGTATAGGGTTCATTACGAGAATAATTTTAAATGATATACTCTAACTACCATTTTATCTAAAATCCTACCTTTCTAATAATCTTCTTTAACTCAGTTATCAACAGAAAATAAAGAGAAAGAATTAAGGGGTATTCCTTTTCTCTTTATAAACTATAGACAAAAACCATACCAATTTTTTTAGACACGAACTTAATTACCAAGTGGACAACAACGTGGTCTAAGACTAGGCTTCATTTGATCTAAAACGCTGTTACTTTGCCATCGATGGACACTACGTTTCTGAGTTCAGAAAACATATACTCATAATGATAACTAAAAACATTTCGTACGATTGCGATTTTACTATATTGATAACTTTTCTCAAGAATCCTCTCAATCCATTAACTATTGTAACTCATCTTATAAATGTGACATCTCGGTGAGATTAGGATTATGAAGTAAATGACATATGTGTTGTTTTATACCAACAGTGGAGTTTCAGCCATCGTAGCTTACAGGCTAAAGTTAATATTCGTCCTTCAAAACTATCTGTGGCTACAGGCAGGTGTGACGGTGTTCGAGCAAAATATGTCCCTTTTATCTTCAAGTAAGTGCTCATCATAAAAGAAGTCCAGCAATCGATCCAACAAAAGAAGAAATGACTTTCATCAGCATGATCAACAATCCACCTCGTTCAAGAATGATGTTCATTCTTTCGACTGTCTTGAA
Organism: Megalonaias nervosa; assembly: GCA_016617855.1. Classification (NCBI taxonomy): domain Eukaryota; kingdom Metazoa; phylum Mollusca; class Bivalvia; order Unionida; family Unionidae; genus Megalonaias; species Megalonaias nervosa. Next base: position 57,833 of record JAECUM010009153.1, read on the forward strand.
TATTCTCTTTCCTTTTTGCCGAAGAAGGTGACGATGTTGTTCTAATCTAACGTTGGTCAAACGAAAAATTTTGTCAAGACGTTCAAGCAACATTCACATAACTTAACGATACTTTATTTCGGTTATTTTTGTATGGTTTATTTTCGCAACAAACCATTGGCTTAGTGGGTACTAACAAGACATCCTTATGTACAGTTAAAATTAGGAAATACACTGCTTTGTTTATGGAGAAGAGTTAGTTGTTGTATTGTTTATTCTTCTTGCTTGGAAGCTCTCTTTAGATGTTGGCGATGATGCCAATTTTGAGAGGAAGATATCTATGTTCAGAGGTACTCAAGTGAATCATATCGGAACAAACGAGACTTTTCGAGAGTAATTCAGCATACAAAAAGGGAGAAATCACTGGAAAATAGCTGCGTATTCTGCCACAAGCTAAAATACGTTGGATAAATACAGCCATGTATATAGCATTTTGATATATTAATGGAATTATCTATAGACGTTCAGTGAAAGAACGTTCTCTGGAGAACTCATGTTTCCAACTAGAAACTTAAAAACGTTTGGACCAAGAATAAGACACAGCAATCAAACAGCTGTAGTGAATGTTCTGATGGTGTTTGATTTGAACATGACGTCATTAGGTAAGCAAGGAATATATACAAACCCACGTTGACAAGCCAAACCTCAAGCCCACGACCACTCTCCAAGTGATAACTGAATTATGGCAGATAATACAGCAAGTAGCGCTTGTCGAGTAACTTTCTCTGAATAACGAATATTTAAGACCTTTGCGAGACGTAAATATTAGTCAACAGCGCGTGAAAACTATTGTTCTGGAGAAGACTTTTTAGTAGTAGTTCTTGAAAATTGCTCTTCAGCTGGCTAATCATGCTCGAAAAACAACCATCCACAATTTGACTTGTACAAAGTTTTTGCCGGAGCACTCGGGTATGATCCCTATATTATGTGAGTATTAACAAACAAATCTAGTAATGCATTTAAGGAACGAAATTCACATTAAACCAATGATGCGATTATTTGCAACTCAAATTACATTCACGAGAGACTAGATAAAAAAAAAAAAATTTTACCAACTGTTTAAATATACGTTTAATTGATATGACTTAATGTAGGGTAATAAATATTCTTCACTTGCTGCCATGCATTCAGGATGCTCGTAACCTCAAGCAAATATCATACAAAAATACCTAGAGCTAATCAATCACTTACTTCAGTTTTGTTACTTCTGCCTCTGATGTCTCCATCCTGGGGAAAAACGTATATCATTATTTAACTTATACATGAAATGAACAACAAGCCTGTCATACATTATTCTTTTCTTATACTCCTTGTAGCGATCATCCCTGGCAATTTCACTTGACACATACTTTACAATAACGTGACGTTTAATTGGTGGTATAAAGCAATTTGATTTATACCAATGATGATGCTATATCAAACTGTGATTCACCCATGGCGTATAATTATGGTAGACTATTGCTTCGATATTCTCTAGTTCAATGAGGAATTTGCTTCAAAAATCGCCAGATCACTGAGCAATGTCTACTTATTAATCAATAGGATCATCTACATTTCTTTTATTTGTATCAAATGTTTAGTATTTTCTTTCAGATGGTAGATAAGCATTTTTACTTCAACTGTAACGTTTACATTCTCGTTTAACTCAGTCTTGATTTTCTTAACCAGTATATGTTAGTTATAATTATGACAATTATTTGAAAATAGATCAATTTTCATATAACTTCGAGTCTTTTATCTCAGATAATTTGCACTTCTGGAGAAATGGGTTATGAAGACTGCAAGACAGTGTTGAAGTTCCAAAACTGTATGTTCAAGAGATTTAGGGTCTGTGTACCTATACAGTCGATTGATTTTTTTAATTTCTCATAAGCTTTTTCTAATCGTTTATGCTTACAAATGAACATTTTTTGCGTAATGCTCGCATGATTCTTTCCAATTCGATTCTGTCAGGTTTTGAGAAAACATTTCTCCAAGTTATTAAGAAATAAGAAAAACTTTATGAATGGTAAATTAAGTTTCTTTGTGTAATTTCTCCTATAAATGGGCCTTGTCTGTGTGCAATTTATGTTGTTATGAATTACAATTTAGTCATGGTGAAACTGTACAACAGCGTTACATGCAGAAGTAGACGTAGTCAAAATATATGACGTAATATACGAACTTACTGAAAAGTAGTCTTCCTGCTGTAAGCATGCCAAGTAGAGTATGAGGGAAAATATCATCCTCATCTGACAATCTTTACTAAAATGCATCTTGTTTCAAATGAAATTAAAGGTGTTACTATGAAAGGGTACATTTTTGATCAAGTGAAGGTAAAGTGCATTTAAACTGAGGACACCAGGATCTGTTGCCGCATATATTTTATCCGCGAGTGAAAAGCAATGGGAAACAAGTAGAGATGTAAATGTTGGATACAGATGTTAAAAGTGATGTTTTTTTTTTTTTAATCCATTTCCCTTTCTTATTTGTAACGATAAATCGGACAAATGGAGACTGGCGCCTACAGTATATTCATAGTTCTGACTCCTTAATATCCCTTTACTCTTTATATTTAAAACCTTGAAACCAATCAGCGCGCATCTTTCAATTAATTAGTAATCGATAAAGACAATATTTTCTTGGGTAAGAAAAAGGTCAAATTGACGCGAACTAGTGAATGATATAATTTCCATCTAATGACGAGGACGTATGTATATATATATATATATATATATATATATATATATATATATATATATATATATATATATATATATATATATATATCGAGAGAGACAGAGACAGAGACAGAGACAGACAGACAGACAGACAGACTATTTTCCTATGGAATTTTGTACTTTTCAAGGGACTTGGAAAAATTGGAGAATACATTCTATATACTTAAGCTAAACCCTATTTTGGTAAGCTCTAATATGTAATGCATGACAACAAGAATCCATATACAACAAGGTATTGATAAATCAAGTAGTCTCCACTGAGACCTATCTAGATAAAAACACTTTCATACATGCATATCAATACGCAGATATCCGCCTTTTCCTTGCTACAGGCATACTGTTCACAGAGAGAAAACAGAATTTAAATAATTACAGAAATCAATAGTTCATTATTTATCAAATACCAATTAACTAAAAATTTAAATTAGAAGGGATGTTTGATTTGCTTATATTCTAGTACTACCTGAGATCTTTCAGTGCTAAATATTCAATTATTCTTCTAACACTGTTCTCTCATAAATCACACATATTATTGTATATTGATAAGAAAAATAGTATAAACGCTTTATTTCAGTTCATATTTCTTTTTCTATTTTTCGTTGGGTTAAAAAATAATTTTAGTTCCATCTAACAATTAATAAAAGCCGATTTTTTTAGGAATTTCTTGGTTGATTGATTCACAACTGATTGAAATCCATAACCTGTTTATTTGCACAATAAATAAGCAAAGCAGCTACTTTCATGTTAAGAACATCAAATTAACCAAACAATATCAAACTATAACCATGCAAAAGCATGGACTGCATAAAATTGGATGATATACAGTTAAACAATCAACATTCAACAAGTGTGATGTTAAATAACTGAAGTCAAAACAGAGTCACGTTCTCTTGAAAAGGGTTTTGCTTGATATCGGTCAGACTACATTTACCAAAACATAATAACAAATGATCACAGATATACAGTATTGGCCCCGTCTAGTTCTGAAATGCCTAAATTGGCACACGCCTATCAGTATCAGAATACTAAAAACAACGACTTGAAGGATTTTGATTCAAGTTAACTTCTTTGTGTCGATAGTTCAAATTTTTAGCATTAAGTTGGAGAACACTGAGGACATGATAAAGTAAAACCAAGTATGTAATATTTTGCCCGCTTATTACCATGGGAAAACAATCTATCACCTACCTTGAATTGCACGGTCCTGAATATAGCATCAACGACCCCTCATGCTGAAAAATACAAGGAATGATCTATAATTTGTAGTTGCATCGTTATACATCACATTTCCAGAATATAAAAGGAATCTGTAAACTGCTATATCATGCAAAAGCTTCATCCTGCATGAGCAGGCATTACAAAGTGCCGATGATCATTACTACGACGACGATGACGATGACAAAAAATGACCCTTAATAGGGTATGGCAATTGAAAAGTGTCATTTTTTTAACATTTTTTTCCATATATGTTTATGTGTCTGTCCCCTCTTTGTCAAACACATACGTGTTAAACACATATGTCATCAAAACGTCTACTATTGTTTTAGGTTTGAAACTAACATCTACTACAGGATGCGATCAGTAAACATAATGTTTCCTTTATTTGTTAAATTTGAAATTAATAATCTATGCGAGGCCGAGATGAACAAGCCTAAGTTATAGCCATGTCCTTTTATTTGTCAGGTTTGGGCACGACCATGCCAGGCCGAGATCAAAACAAGCTTTTAATCAATCACACTCCCGATGGAAAACATTGTCATAATGAAAGTAAATCTATATCTCTGTATAAACTACATGTGAATAAAGGATTTGGGGTTTGTGAGAAAGCTTGCCGTAGGTTTCCATTGGTCGGTAGTTCTTACCGTGGTTTTCCATGGTTATTCCTCAACCATTTATATTGATCTCCATGTATAGCCTATCTTATGCTGATGAATGGCGTTAAGCTTAGAACAACAACATAATGGATTTGCTTCCAGCGTCAAGAAAAATATATGCAAATTCATAGTTCTATTACAACATAAAGTATTTAAGTTGTCGTAAAATTATGGTCGTAACCAAGGAAGGTATTGTCAAAAGGTTGCACGAGATTTCTAACTATAATCAACTAAACCTGAAATTAGAAAAGGCATTGTCACGAACCGTATGTTTATAACTTACCCACGTGAGACGTTGATAAAATATTCAACGCAATTTTCGTCCTCCCCTTTAATTGACCTCCATAGTGGATCTTTGATTTCCTTCTTTGTACTTTACTCTGCGTAACAAGTTTTAAGATACATATCTGTACCATCTATATGTGTATTTATAGACCTTACCTACAAAATTCCAAGTATAGACCGACTGTTGTAATACTTTCATCCAATTTGACACTTTAGTGTTTGAAAGAAAACCCACCGATATTAAGGTACCGCTTTGTATTTCGACTTTAAACCGAAGCTAAGATAATATGGGAGATTCGACTACCGTAACTGGCATACTAGAATGTATAATGTATTGTCTGACTTTTGGAGGTTATACAGTAACGTTAATTGTGTTTTGCGTTCTAATTTAAACTATCCAAATCAGCGTGCAAACAAGATACGGCATATACGACACTACACAGAATGACACGGATAGCACTTCATATGAGTGTATGGATGGCGAGGGCAATATATACATCAAGTAAGGAGATAACTACAGTACATAGAACCTTTGACGGGCCATTATTACACTCTGTAATACAATATACTATTACACATGCGCGATAAAGGTTTCAAATTTAAGATAAACTGTGTTTTCAAATAACGTTCTATTTCACATATATATATTTTACAAGAAATATGTATATATAAAATACATATAGAAAATAGAATTGATGATACGATATAGAAAAGAATTGATTTCACTAATATGTAAAATAATTTCGCACACGAAATATAATTTCAACTAACTCAAGAAGGGAATATTGCCATCTGTCAAACTTAATTGTATTTCTCACAATGTAAGTTTTATTTTGCATATGTACAACAAATATGTATCTTGTGCCACTAAAACAAACATTGCTGAACCAAGCTACCATTTCAAATCTCTTGGAATTTAGTCCTACTTTATTACACGCATGGAAACAAAGAACTTCTATAGTTAAAAGTCTTACTTTATAAGTGTCATATAGTGATTCCATACATGAAAATAAAACAATAAAATATATTTCTCACGTACGTAATATGGAAATATGTCAAATGATAGTCCAGATATTTAGAAACAGGATTTTCTGTTTAAATAATGGTTGCAACAGGAACATAACATTGGACATTTTATTAGGGAATCAACTCTATTGCAAAATATTGCAAAACCAGACCAGTCATCAATTGATTATGGGGATGAAAATTCCATGTATACATGAAAGTTTGGATTGGACAATTTTTATAAATAAAGAGGTACATTGAGAAGATTCGAGACATTTAAATGCTTTATCAAGATATCAACTACTGCGAAAACTGTTGGACCAGTTAGGCTTGAGAATTTCACAAACACCATCACACCAACCAAGCTCTGAAGAGAATTATTTGTGCAGCATACCAGCCGATTAAAAAATGCGTAACACAAAACTAAAATAAAAATCGATTTTCGCTGTTTGGTCAGACTAGGTGGATGTTGTCTTATACAAATTATAGGTTACTGCAATTGTATGGGATTAATATGAATGGGTTTTGTGGGATTAATACTGCACGACTTATGGGATTGCAGTATTCATCCGAGAAAACGAGTTCATATTTTCCCATACAAATAAAGTACCCTTTTTATTATATACTCATTTTCTTATTCTACCTAAGGCTTAATTATACAAAATACACTAGTAGAAACAAAGTAATCGAATTGATGCTGTATTTCAAAAATTAATACACAACCTTAAACTCATCAATACAAAATAACATATCAATGCGCACATCGCACAGCCCAGCGACCTTTGAACTTAGTCGCTCTCGACATCAATTTCAAAAAGGATTGCCGTTTTGGTCTACTTAAAAGTGAAATTTAGAAAGTTACGAACATTGCTCCTAAATAACTGTCTAAATGATCATAATTGTATTTTCAATACTGCGTCTCTCACATTTGCTGTGGACATTGCGGAAATCACGTTCATTCATTTGCTTCTTTGAACATTTTATTTGTGACTCAGTAAACTAGTCCACATTGTTCACTTTATCATCTCAACTTTAAAATAGACGAAGCACTGCTTTAGTTCACAAACAAATCCAATAAACTAAAACCTGGAATGTCTACTACATGAATACATGGCTTGTTTACAAAGTAGTTCCGAATACACTGTACTATTTGTAGGTACTCGCGTCCTACACATGAGTGCAATATCAAGGTGTTCAGCATTGTAAAACACTGCACGATTCTGAACATGTAAAGCTAACAGAGAAAACAAGAGAGTATATAATAATATCAAATATTTACTGTATACAATGACTAGGGCATTATGATTATTAGTATAGCCCTGATATCACCCTGTTTGAACTATTAATACAATACATGGAGATTTTTGAATTTCCAAACCTAATTAAAGCAACTAATCACGGATATCTCGTGTACAGAAGATACCTTCACAATTTCAGCTATATCCTCCTTTCGTGATACCTGACTTTTGGTATGCCAGTAAAGTTATATATTGTTTACAGTGTGCCATTAACTTAACCCACTAGGTTGATGAGCATCGCGCTTTATTATGTATCAAACATTCTTTGTCCAGGTCCTGCTAGAGTTGACGCATTTTGCTATATAAATTTAAACAAATACGCTCTCTCTCTCTCTCTCTCTCTCTCTCTCTCTCTCTCTCTCTCTCTCTCTCTCTCTCTCTCTCTCTTTGTGTGATGCACTTTAAATAACGGCAGAACGGTTGCACTACAGGATGAATTTCTTTGCCGATCCCAGTGTTGTGTTTCGAGCTAGCGGCTCCAATGGAGGTTCAATTGAACCCTGTAATTGAAATCATTCAGCCACACCCCTTCGGATGTACTGATTGCATGTGAGAATAAGAAACCGGACGCTACCCCAACAAAGATATGCACGCACACAAATTCAAAGTGAGAACAGTCTTTATAACTAGGCATTGGTCAGGTGTGTCCAAAGATCCAGAGATGGGTCCATGAAGGGACTGACAGGCCAGAGAAAACAGATTAGATTTAAAGAAAAGTTATCACCAAGTATGAATACATCTATTCATGATACTGCATACCAAGTAAAGAAAAGATTACAACCTAGTAGAAAATGTCTTCAGAGTAAAATAGAAATGAAGCGTACGAATAAACCAATATTAAATGAAATCATAAAGAAAAGAGTTAAAGATTCGTTTTATTTGAAATACTATAGAAATCATGGAGCAAAAATAAAAATTTGTATGAGTTACTCAATGACAATGTGGCATTGTTTAATAATTTCAGCAATAGCAAATTTCAATAATTTCACTCTGTTAAAGTTCTGTTAGATTAAACCACGAGACTTGTAAAGAAATCTAAATTGAAAAGTGGTCAGATTATGTGTATATTCCATTTACTACAGTACCACATCTATACGTATATTGAATGAATAGACATGACATGGACAGAATCACTGAACGATTATCTGACGTTTAACATATCAGATTTAAAGGAAGTGAGTAATTGAAAGTTCAAGATATGTGTTTGACAGGGTTAAATATGTAACATTGCACACAGTGGATATCCACCTCTCATAGGAAACTCATGCATACATGTGCCTGATTGATTTGAGAACAGAAGCGATTGTATCAAGGTGGTAAATAAAATAGGGGAACTATAATGTTGTGGAATTTGTCTTAAACTCATCCAACGATCATGTAGACAGACCACATGAAAATATAATTTAAATAGACACAGTGACTGGTGTGACTGACGTCCTGTAAAGTTTGTGGTCATTTTGGAAATTTAAAAATGAATATATCTAAATGTGCATAACGGTTTCGACGGGAACAGAGAAAAAATGTGAGGCTTGTGCATACCAAACTCGTGCCATTGTCAATAGATTTAACTAACTCTGCAACAATCCAATATATTACAGTAGGTAATCTGACAACTAACTGTTCCCATTTACACTGTCCAGTTTAGCTGATGCTGCCAAAATCTTATTTTACATTTGGTTCTGTATTATTTGATTCTATGCCGGTTCAAAGAATTTTTGCTTTAAACATTTTTAAGTGTAGTTATAAAATAAAAAAAAATAAAAAAATATAAAAAAAAAATGTTTTCATATAAAACAATTAGTTTCAATTTAGTAATATTATTTTAAAATATTCTTGAAGCTTCCTTGTCAATGTCAACGTCCCTGTCATCGGCAGAGCTTGCACATGTGACAAAAGTGGTATTAAAATCATGTGTAGGACTCAAATATGGCAGTTTACGTTTTATATTGTTAAACCAAAATCCATCATTTAAATTAAAAAAATTAATACAATGTTGAATGTTGCACAATTACCTAAAATATCTATTTACAATTTTGTCGCATTTTCATGCAATACTTTCTTTATTTCTCGCTTCAGGTTTTTCCCATCATTTGTATTCTTTCGCTATGTGTATTTGAACATTTTACATCGCCTCACATTTATTATTTTTATTTACTAATTAAAGTAGAGTAAGTGTTCTCCTACATTGTCATCTGTAAAATCTGTATATCACCACATTGTGTAAGTTGAAGAGAATTTTACTTAATCCAAATAATTGAGAAAAAGTTTCTTCCTGCCATGGCAAAAGAGGCAATTTTTCAGCATTTTGATAACAACTTTACCAACAACAATGACTTCGAATGTCTGCTGCTTTGTTTGCATGCTGCTGGTTACAATCAACAACGCTCTTGCCATCATTTTGACAGATTTCAGATTGTTTGGACCTTTCTGAATGTGAGATAGACGTGTTCGTCAAACCTTTCTACGGTGTTTCTTTTGTGAAGTAGAAAATTATTCATAAGGATATTAAGAATGAAAAGCCGAAATATTGAGCTCTGTACTCACTTGAAGATATCATCGCGTTTAAAATGCGACTATCCCAATCTTAACACGAAAACGGCGTTAAGATTTGGATTTCGCACGATCTTTTCGGTTTGACAAGTAGTCCTCAATTACATTCACCGAAATCTTATCTACGTTATAAGCTTTTCCCTTTCATCATCAGGACTCCAAATTAGAGCCATTGACCATGGCTCCATTAGTCCTCCGTCAGTATTCGTATTGTGGTTTGAAATCCAAATTGTTTCCTAATATCACATAATAAATTATGAAACATACTATCAAATATAATTGAAGCTTATGTCGTCGGATCTCAGCACAAATTGGGAAGTGCATGATTAAAACCTAAATGGTTTCTACTTGTTATTTAATATTATTTAATACTGTAGCATATTAATTGAAAACAACATGTCAGAAGTAAAGGGTATATGAATAAGATGAAACCCTTTTCCTGTTGGTCGACCTGGTAACCATATTTTCTAAATATCTTTAGGATCAACAAGACTTCAATATTACAGTTTGTGCCCATTTCATTGCTTTCTTATGGTACTTTATAAGTAGGATCAGTGATAACAAACATATGCTACGTTCTAGTGGATAGACGATGCACGGTGGAAAATGGACGCAGGACACTAGACCGACTCATTAACTCTCTGTCTTGCATCAGTAGGTCGGTAGCATGCATTTGTAGGTAGCAGAATTGTAATCATGATAGAGTGTGGATTAAAGGGTTAATTTGTAAGTTTCAAATATATTGAATTGCTGGTTATCCTCAATAGATTCTCAAAAAACAACGTAAGAAAACACTACCGAAGAATTTCCTATCGAAATTCAGCTAACAAGTCGACTATTTCTCTCTTATGTCAACGATATATCAGACAATTCGAACCCGCATTCGATGCTAATTTCTGTCGATACTTCTCTTGTAACTTCTTCTACCGAACTTTACAATTCCAAAAGGATTATAAGCAACGATCTTGAAAAATGTACTGCATGGGCAAACGAGTCGCTTATTACTTTTTACACGTCCAAAACCAAACTTGTATTAACTTCTGAAGTTCTCTTTCGATAATATGAATTTACTTCCTGTTACAAGTCATAGACAAATAAGACTGACATTATTATCTGATGCAAAATGAGCTGATTATATTAGCATGATTATTCAGAATTCATCTAAGCATTTTCGTTGCGCGACACTAAAACGTCTTTTCACATAAATGTTTGGGTCATTTAAATATATTATTCAGTCTTTAGAATATACTTCTGAAGTATGGAATATTTGCTCTATTGAAGATTCGAATAAATATGAAAATATTCAAATGAAAGATGCGCGAATCTTTACATGTCTACCCACGTTTTGCTCCGAAGAGTAGCTTGACGTGAAAACTGGTTGGGAGACTCTTACATTGCGACCTTTCTAGACCAACTTTTTGACATAACACCAATCTCTACCAGATTTATGATATTTCAAACATCTTTTTTCTATCTGCGACGAATCTTTGGAACGTGAATATACCCGACAATGGCCTAATCTTTCTATATTTCAAAAGCTCTTTATTTCATTCAACTAAATAACTTTATCTAATTGAAATCGAGTGACCATCGTATTATGATATTGGCAAGTGATACTTTAATCTCCTACATATAAACTTTACACAAGCAGTCCTCTCAAATAAAATATTTACAGAGTGAATTTAGTCAATTCCCCCATATGCATGTGATTAAGATAACGAAGATGTTGAGCAGTAATTTATTTTCTTGCGGGTTATTTAATGACCAAAGATCCGAGCTCTTTCGCTTTATCTTGAACACACTTCTTGCGCAACAGTTGATATTTTTTATTAAATGATGAAGTCCAGCTAAATAAAGAAACAAACTCTGTCATGCTCCTAAATGTTGAGAACCATATCCAAAAAACTAGACGTATTTAATACTTACAATTAAATTCAAAGTAACCAACTTACATGTAAACACAAACGAACCAGACAAAAATCTATGTAACCAGTGCCTAGTCCCCACCCCACCCCCCTCTCTCTCTCTCTCTCTCTCTCTCTCTCTCTCTCTCTCTCTCTCTTATTATCTTATTCAATCTTTATCTCTCATTATTTGTTTATTTACCTACCTATATGTCAGTATGTTCCTTTTGAAATGAGTTATAAGATTCGTGTCCAAGCACATATTGTTTAACCAAATTACAATAAAATATGTTGAAAACAAAAACTATAATCGAGATGGTAGTAATATTGACTTCAATGCGCGTTTCTGAATGAGAGAAATCCAATCATGCTAGGTAATTAGAATACTGTTATTTCATATAGTGGAATAATGCATGCTATTCACTCTTAAAAATGTCAACAGTTGTCATTTCCATAAATTAATGGAACGAGTTCATCATAGATAATCAGAAGTATTCATTCATCTTATCCGCAAAATATTAGCTACAATGTTTATTAAGGGACTATTGTCCGGAAGATTGGACACATTGGATCAAAATCTTATAATATCCATTTGAATATGAAAATGACAATAAATGAAGTGCAAAATTACAGAGGCATTACATAGTTGAATAATGTGTTACTAGTTGCGCGATCTAATGTTAGTAGCATATTCTTTACATATGGGCTTTTCTGTTCAAACGAAATTTACAGGCTTTTTTACATTTTATCTCGAGTCAATATGCGGCTGAATCCAACGATTAATATTCATTGCCTATGTCTGGTTGCTCCCCATTGTTTTATTTTATATTTTCAATGCTTTGTATTTGCGAGTCTCCAGTCTGTTGCGCATTGACTTTGAGGCCCTCATAACGTAATGTTATCTTTGGCGGCAAACATGGCCACAAAGCAATTTGCAAGGCTTTCATCTGACACGTTAGTCAGAACGACAATACTGCGAATAAGACCCTATCTACAGGATTGAAACTCATATCCACTTTCTATCAGCTCCACACTCCTGTAGGTTAATCAAGCAAACACCTGCGCCCGTGATAGTGTCGTTATCGTTACTGGGTGTAAAATCGGCAACATCTTGAAAGTCTTACGTTAAATCCCAATGATACAGTCAGGTGGCATATATTGTCATGACCGCACCAGCTGACGTGATTCGTTCGGCTGTTAAGTTCAGGGCTTTTAAGTCGGTGCCTGTGTTAACAACAACAACCACATGGCTAGAGATTTCAGCTTAATTGGAACCGATGACAGAAGTTCTAGCATCGCCACCGACAGGAAAGTTAAGACCACGTTGACCCATATCCTGAGAACACTTATTGCACTCCAGCAAATTATATGTCTTTGTATTTTCGTTTAAAACGCATAATGTGACCTTGTGGATATCACTTTCAAGCAATATGTATGCATGTCCATTTCCAAAGGAGACAGTACGTGTGTCATTGGATAACTCACTACCAAGAGGAATAACTTGTTGCAGTATGTTGTTTTTTTTCACCACAATATTTTTACCTGTGTTAATCTTTTCAGGCGAACATAAAGGCGGAACATGTTGATGAATGGGGGTGGGGTGCGCTTGCAACTGTGTGATTGTCAAATCCTAATGCAAATCTGCAAACTATATCATTGATATTTTTAGAGTCGGACCAGCATATGTGGGCTAATAGATGGGGAAACAAGGTAACGTGGGGATAGGCGTGTCGTGATGCTGACATGCCCAGTTACTAAGTTGCATTTAATAATCGGTTCAGGATTGACGCCCTGCGTTCACCGTTCCAAAAGTATATATTTATAATACTCACCCTGAATTTTATTGGTCTGAATCTTACTGTCAATGTCTTGGGAAACAAGTAAATATCATTAATAATTGGAACTAATAAAATAAATGCAGACGACGTGATGAAGTTTTGGTAAAATCTAGTGAACTATGATGTTTGGTGCGCGACCTCAGGTTGTGGGAAAAGAGATGACATGCAGTTTTAAATGAGGAATTAAATGTATTTGAAAACTACATTGACATGGTTGCATACAAGCGCTTATTTAACGAGTATGATGTGATTTAAAATTCTTGTTAATGAAGCGAGGCCAAAACAAAGGCCTTGGAACGATATATATATCACTGTCACCAGTGTGCGAGGGGGAGGGGTTGCTATCAATATAATACGAATCACAAGAAACTGCTGATGCTTCACAGGACTATGAAAGAGGATATACTAGTTTTGTGTATTAGATGCAAAAAAAGTCACAAGGCTTTACCCAAGGTAGAGCGTCTAAATAAAAGCGTTCTAATCTACGTTTAGGCTACTCTAGGCTCAAAACCGAAATAATTAATGGATCAAGGGAAGTCGTTTTGTGTGCAAATACAGTTTCTTTCAGTGTACAAAAATGGCCAGTCAAACTGAGCACGCCTCAGAGCTGTGAACTATGTATCACGTTTAACACAGAAACGTCATACGCAAACTTGATTATGTCGTTGGGGTGACCTCTGCATGATCGCAAATGACACGACCGCTTTGAAACCAATTCTCGTTTAGGTGCGAAGGCAAGTGATGGTTTGATTTGCTCCAACCTGTAACTGCGAGTACAATCGTGCTTATGACGATTAAACTGCCAGAGTAGCTCAAAGTCCTAAGGTTGCGTTTCGATATTGCACCAGGATGGCATTTTGATTCTGTTTGACAACCAGTCTGAGTGATGCACGTACATGCATGCGTTGATGCGGTTGTACTCGCCAATCGTTATAAAGTGGCTGATCTCTTGATAACAAAGTTCCTGATGTGTTAGCACGCATAAACAAGCTGGACCGGCTAAAATGGCCTATTCTACCGCAAGCTTATCCCGTTGGGAATTTATGAGTGTCGTATGTCAGCTCTTTGCCAGCGTCCATTTTGGAGTAAGGTTCAACCGTACTCCAGCCGAGCGTCACCAGTACACCCAGGCGATATTGTTTTCAGCAAAAATGCGAAACTGCAACAGCGTAGCACCGAGAAACTGCAACTGCTCCCTGCGGTTTTGGGTTACCCTAAATAGAGAGGTAGCGCTGCTCACAGGTAAATAATGCCTAGTGATCCAATACCAGTCTGACTCCAGTTTTGTTCTCGTTTCATGAAGAAACATCCACCTTCAGATTCTATAGACTATATATCCCTTGAAATCTAAACAGTGTTCAACGTCTTTGCATCGACCCTGTGTGGTCTCTCGGGATGTTCACCATGGCTGACGAGTGTGATACCCTAGGACAAGAAGTTATATACTTTCTTGTAATGGTTCTCTGCGTAGAAAATTCGTTCGCGAGAAATAATAGATGATGCCTGGAGGTACTGAGGTGCCACCTAATAATGTGTTGACTTTATGACGTTTGGTAATGGTCGTACGCCTCCATTATTCTATTCGAGCTACTCACTTTTGGTGTCTAGCTTGGTCATGCTCGTCTTATTTATTTTGTGGACATGCATCTGGTGATTGTCTTTTCGTATGACAGCCATTACATGCCTAACTTCTCAAGCACTCAAAATAGAGGCTATGCCTTATATCTGTGCGTACAATAATGTCTCTCCTTTCATGTGACGTAGTTGGCAAATTTAGTACATTTCGGTGCGAAAACCAATAAACTAATGTATTGATTCCATAAAAGTCGTCGTTAAACTTCCAACCAACTTTCTTGTTGCCATTGCTGACAAGCGAGTACTCTTTCGTTCGTGTTGTATGTGGGCGTCTTCAGCTATGCCGCGCGCATAGATCGTCTGTCTCTATATGCAGCAAGAGACGCTTTGTGGCAGTATAGAGCAGGTTTGCTTTGACATCGTAGCGGACCGTAATGCTATTGTATTAAAAGTCGTATATCAACAGCTTACTCAATTCTATAACCGCCAAGCCGAAGGGCATCTTAGAATGTAAGATGATAAGATTCCCATCATATATTGTTTCGTGTCTAGAGGGCTGGGTCGGCGATAAGGCGACTAAGTTTGTACTCCTTGTCTTTCAAATTCACCAGGTCCACCCAGATCCGCTTTGAAGGTTCGAAATCATTGTGCCGAAAACGGAATTCATTACGAACAAGTCTTTCTTAAAATATGTCTTCGCCTTAGTTCTCATGTTGATATTCGTTTAGATGTATGGTGCAATCCATGGGTTCTGCTGAACCTCCAGCTCATTGTGGTTTTCGTCACTCGCAGCGTTAGACTGGTGGTGAACAGCAGTATGCAGCAGTGAACTACAAACCGTTCCTTGTCTTGCAGGATGGACAGTAGCTGCGTACATTCAGCAATCTTACCCCATTTCATTCACTAAGCCACTCTGGTGGTCGTTCTGCCAGCTGGTATCTCTGGAGCCAGCAGATGGTGGCTATGGCAGCTATGAAGCTCCTTGTGGCACTCGAGGTAGACCCCGAAGATGTAGCCCTTTGGCGCGTATGTGGTTGTTGTTTCTTAAGGTGTGGCATGATTGTCGACGCACTGAAACCGTTAGTTTGCAGGCTTTGCATCATGACCCAGAAATATAGTTTGCTAGTATGTAGGTAAATGATCTTACTTGAGAGTTTTTCGATGTCGTAACTGGGAAGATTTGCTAGTTGGCTTTAGCATAACGCCTGCTCTCCGTTCAAATGTCTCAGCGAATGCCGTTATCTACAATCGGTCTCATGCCAGTTTCAGCCAAGAGATAAAACTTAACGCCAGTTTTTATTAAGAGAACATAGCAGCTCATTCCGAGAGAGCTGCAGAAATGGGAAAGGTTAAGGCCTTTTACCTTCGCAGAAATGGGAAAGGTTAAGGCTATTTTACTTTCGTATCACGAAATGCCTCAAGCACGTCCGCCAGCAGGATGACGTCCGCTTGCAAGTAGTAGTCTTGGCATTCACAAACGTCTTTGCAGCCCTATACCTGCCACGCATATTGCTGCACGACATACCTGGTTGTTGAAAACTCGAGTGTGTAGCCTTTAATTATTAGTACCTTCGACTCATCGATTAGCCCTTGACTTCTTTTGGCCCTGGCACTATCGCAGTTTGGCTCTTAATATTGCCCGTTAGGTTGATCATCTCATTTCGAACGAGCTACTAGCATTTCCAACCTTGTTGAAAGCAGAAGGCTAACCTTTCCACCACCTCGTTTTCACTTGGCTCCATAGGCTTAAGAAATGCAATCGCATCTGATTTAAGACTGTCGTTCAGGGAAACTGTTGCTCAATACGCCCTTACAAGCTCACCTGGACTTTCTAGTACTAATGCCACAGACCTCAGATTCCTGGCACAGAACAGTCGCGTCGCGGTTCTTGCACTTCTTTCAATCCGTGGCCGTGGCACTGATCTTTCAGCTTAGGACGTATATGCCTTGGGTTTACCAATGTATATGTTCCATTCGCATACGTTTGGGGAGTAATTGCCCCATCCCGAAGTTGCTGGGTAAGACCAAACTCAACCTTGCCCATGGTTGTATACAATGCCTGTCGTAATCTCAAACTGGAAACTTTATATAGTGACTTGTAGGCATGTTTACTAATTGTGCCGACAATTTTTCCAAACATACATTAATTGTCATGTGTCCTATACCTGGCGTATCCCTAATTGAAATATTTCAAATAGAGTTTGCAGACAGCGTACAGTAGAGAGTTGTCATTTGGTTAAGAAATTTGCCAAGCATCTTTCTGGCCTTTCGTGCTAAGACATTTGAACGGTGAGCAATCTAACGCTGTGCCATAAAGTGAGTGCAAATCCTCTCATCTATTCTTGCTCCAGCTCCACATTTCACCTCCATGGCTAAAAGTGACCTCAACCCACCCACATAACTGGCGTTGTTTGCGTGATAATTTTGGGAACACTTGGGTTGCCAAAAACTAACCTTTAACCAGCTTTAGCCACTCATACCTTCTCAACACATGCTTCTAATATACTTGGTGAGCATACTAGAACACGCGTGTATTTAATTGGTATACTTTTAGCTAGTACTTACATTACCTTGATGCTCATTAAGATAATGTGACCCTGCTCATCGAAGGTTTTGGCCTAATATCAGGGTCTTGGTAAGAGCTTGCTAAGTCACGCAACCCGTTGTACCAGCGCTGGCCCAAAACGTAGGGCAGGCAGGTTAGCCAGCCTTTCGCGTCTTATGGTATAGGGGTGCAAAAGCGCGGAGTGAACAGTTGCTTTTCCAAGGGTCGACATTGAGAGTAAATGTTGTCTCTGGATTGAAGCTGATCATGGAATATCCAAGCCACAATTTCTCTCACATTCGAATTTATATGACAGTGTTTCTGTCTAAAATTTGTCGAGACAATTAAATTCGCATCTTTAATTCACTTTAATCATAATGGCGTTAATGGCCATCTAGTTTATGAAGGTTATGTCGACAGCAATTGCAAGCTTAAAGTACGCTATAACTTGAACAGTTATAATAAGTGACTTCGTTCAATCGAAGTGCTGGGACACGAACGAGAAAATTACATGCCGTGCAGTGATTATCAGTAGTGTAGTAGGAGAATATGACCCTAAGAAATTATGCTATATACACAAGGGAGATAAATCATTTTGAACTGCCATTGTGTCCATATGGGTCATCTTGAACGCAAGCCCATGTGTATAAAATGGGAATTCAACATGAGTCCATTAAATTAATATTATGGCGTTCTGTGTGCACGACTAAAAATGTAGTGTTAAAAACGTCCAAAGGATCAACATTTTAGACATCTACAGACACCATGAGTGTGTAAGTGTGTGTGTGGGTGTGGGTGTGATTTGGATTTTTAACGTAGCTTTAACAATTTTTCATGAGAAATGCTACGTTAAAGTGAAAATATAATGTTAAAAATATCTAAAAGATTAACATATCAGGACTGTTTTGACACGAGAATATGCGAATGATAAAAATGTCCATAGGGTTAACATTGTTGTTCAAAGGTAGTTAATTTTGAAAGTATAACCATATACTGGCAAAAAGAACCCTTCTCAGTCAGAATCAATTTAACATGAATCCACAGGTTAGCATTAGTATCAATGGAAAATGCCATAATGTTAACAGGTAGAATACTGAAAAATATTTAATGTCTATTTTGTTCTTCGCGTATTGTTTTTGTGTAGGTTTGATACGATCTCTTTCGATGATGTGCTGTTGGTTAACAAACCCTTTGCTATTATGTGAACGAGGTCAGACTTCAGTGCAAACTAAGAGTTTCTTGTATTTTAATGATCTTTGGAATACCCATTGTTCTACAACTAAGCTCGATAGAAAATAGAGCGAAATATGTTTGCTACACTGTCAAACAGACGTTTGGCGTACACTGAGACTTTCTCACACTTTTAAAGGATGACACGTTCTGTTTGAGTTCGGAAATAGCAAACAATGTGCATTGTTCACCTAATCAAGTGACTGATCAAGAGTGCACGACACTGCGGTTCTTTCTTTGTTATAAATGTACAAGTGATTGTATTTGTCAATAATTGAACCTACGAAGATAAGTATTGTATTGTTTTAAACTATTCGAAGCAGGACGAGACAAAACTAAAATGAAAACGTCGCACTACAGCACCTAGGATTATTTTCATATCGCACCTGCGATAGTACAGCACACGTATGACAGTACAACTTTATTATATAAACTATAGCCAGTTTTCACACATGTTTGTATGTGTATGGTGTTGGATAGCCTGTATGTGTGTGTGTCTGTGTGTGTATGTGTGTGTGTCTGCCTGTCTGTCTGTCTGTGTGTGTGTGTGTGTGATTTGGATTTTTGACGTAGTTTTAACAGTTGTTCAGTCATATAGCCACGATGTCTGCATTGTGGCAGTTTTTAGCGATTTCCAGCACTGAGGCACCATGCAGGAGACATGTAGCATCATGTACCACAGGGAATCATTATCCCGAAAAAAGGCCGACAAGTCCTAAAAGTAACGTTTAAATGCTGAGCGTCAAGTGAGGACGCTGCTAGTACAATTTTTGTAAGTCTTTGGCGGACGCACTAACTACTTAGACCATACATGCATACATACATACATACATACATACATACATAAATACATACATACATACATACATACATACATATATACATACATGCATGCACGCATGCATACATACATACATACATACATACATACATACATACATACATACATACGTACGTACGTACATTGTAGGATTGTGTGATTGTCACCAAACATACTTACCACACTATAAGCGACATTACATAGGGCTCAGACTACAACGAACTTACTTCTAACACTGTAAACGTTTATCGATATTGCCTTATATAGTGCACGTTCGACAACTAAATTACCAAACCCGCAACGTTCACATCGATGTGAACTAATATAGAGCATAGTCGACAAAGAATTTACTTCTCAAACTGTAAACGTTTATCGACGTGGCATTATACAGCGCATATTCGAGAACGAACTCGCCTAACGGCACTATTTTTGTCCAAGTGCTATTGTGTAGCTCATTGTCAACAACAAACTTTGTAAATGAATCGGTCTTCTTCCGTTTTTGGTCCTATTTGTATACTCCATTACACTCCCCATAGAGTTGGTCAGAACATATGGGTGGTGGTCAATAAGACGCCATATTGATTAGTATGTACTTGTGTTGATCTGTAAATAGTTAACTGGTCAATCACACTACATGTTGTTCAGTAGGTCTGGATTATGGTCAGTCAGTGGACGGGTTTGTTCGTAGTTGTGGGTATAATTCAGTTAATGTTAGGAGTTATTCAATTTATATGGATGCTAGGCGGTCAAACAGGTTTTTACTAAGTATTTGTAAGCGTTGGTTAGTAGTAGTTGGTAGTATGTGTTGGTGAGTTAAGTTGGGAACATGGTCAGTAACATAGTCTATGCTTTCACCATTACAGTTCTCTTGTGCCCATCGTGTCATATTTACTCAAAACACAAACAATTATGGCACTAACAGGAAATGTCATGCTCCATTTCCTATGTGCCAACGTTGTCATTATAATACTAATCCTATGGATATTGTTAACGTTAGCAATTTCTCTTGTTTCCATACAGTCTCATAATGTTTATCCATTGGATATTTTTAGCGTTAAATCTTTTCTTTTGCCCTTACAGTTCCATAATATTAAACTTATGGATATTGTTTCCAATACATTTTTATGTGTGCCCATAGGTAAAAATAATCATCAAGAAGTTTGTTAGGAAAGAAATGTATAATTGTAATCGTGGATCAACTTTTGCAAGAAAATACTGGCTTTACTTCACTTACAGGTTACTAAACCCGCGAGGGCTAGCCTGCATTTGTTTCAACGACATCTTTCGTCTCACAAAATGGGTTATCAATTTTAACAATCGACACCTGCCTGGCATTGTTCAGTGTCATGCCTCCGCGGATTCTCCCGTTGCTTTGAGCTTACTAACTTCATGTATTTCGCAAATGTCTGTGTTGTTGTTGTTGTAGTTTTTTGCAATGAATGAGTTGAACTTTTCATTTGCTGTATAGTTCAATGTATCCAGTCTAGTACGTGACGATAGGTAATGAGAATATCAACCAAACAGACTTGTCTATCATTCGCATGTTCTATATTAGACACCATGTTTTGTGAGAAACGTAATTTTGTTGAATTGGAAAGCACATGCCTCTAACCAGCCCTATCAGCAGGGGTGTAACACATCGGATCTAATGTCAAAACAGAAACAAAATCTTTGCATCTGCATCGAGAATACACTACACATCTGCGATAGCGACAGTCGGCGTGACAAGAAGTTCAACATCCAATGTTCAACATTAAAAGTTAGTCAAATTAGAACAGGTCGTTATGGCACAGTCTAATACGATAAAACCGAGTATCCAAAATCATTTTTAAAAATATCACTACAATAAAACACAGCGTGAAATGATTTATTTTATTTATATAACTAAGCACTTGTTACGTTTTATCAGAATTAAACTTTCCTAGCCAATTGAAAGATCAATTATGTATTTTCCTAAATCTGAATTCAACCTTCTGCAGCCTTTACATGATTTTCCACTATTATATGCAAAATAGTATCATCCGCAGACATTTATATATTATATTAGATTTTGTTTATACTGTCATAGAAGAATAACAAAAAATGTCTTAGGATTTCATTTTGTAGTACTACAGCTCTAATCATTTTACATTCAGACTGTCCACCAGGAAGAACTACTTATTGTTTCCTGTTATTGATATACCTGTTCAAACGTTTTCCAGTAATTCAGTCCATATATAGTTTATGAAAATATCCAAAGTAGCATACCATATCAAAAGCCTTGTTTATATCACAGGAAACGGCCCTTTCTATCCTCTTTGCTTTCATCGAGAGCTTTGCAGAAACAATTTTGCAAAGCAGCTGTTTAATAGTATAGTCATCCTGTAATAGACCAGACTGAAACATGCATATGAGACGATTACACGGGAAATATTCTGAAACATGTTTGAGTACAATTCTCTTAAGAGCCTTTGCGATGCAGCTTAAACGAAATATTGGGTGTCACATTTCATCTTTTATGCACAGGCATCATCTCACATCTGAAAGTTTCCTTTGAGCAGGAAACTGAAAAAATATTTATTAAATAATTAAATAAGTGTGCGAGAGGCTCATCGAATCTGATCCATTGATTCTGTTAATAGTTTAGGACCGATAAATTGTGAGAGATATTTCCATCGGACCTTTTCAGCATTGTAATTTAGCAAATAGACTGAACGGGGATCAGCGGCTAAATAAAGACTGAAACCATCTTGAATATAAGAAAGAAGAGAAAGAGAATTTTATGTTGAATATGAACATGGTATAAGGAGATTTAATAATGAAGGCCAAAGTAAGTGCTTCTAGATTTCCATCGATAGCTACCGAAGATTCATAAAACAACATGATTCTTTCCATTATGACACTTTCATTTATTCACCATTTGATCACTAAATAACAGAGTGTGTAATTTATTAATTTGACTTTCATTATAAAAAGGTTGCTATAATGCACAGACGTTTATTGATATAGTGCAACTAACACTTTAGTTTCAAATGTGAATTGCTTGATTGTTTTTACCATTTGGAATCTTGTCAGATTACATTTGCATACTACCGTATATAGTATCATACGAAAATGTGTACTAATAATAATGTAAGGAACTGGTTATATAATGGTCATTTCCTTTGATTTTTATTTTGTTTTATTTAACTTGGAACAGTATTAACTTTCCGCATCCATATCTTCATTTGCATATAACTATAATGTATCTGGTCGTCAAGGTTCTTGAAAATTCTCCTTTCCTTTGTATTCTTCTTGATCAATAACTTTCAGTCGGACGACCATGCTGCGTCCAAGCTGAGTTCCAGACTTGATGAGTTAACTTTCTTTAAACACCGCTTTACTAATGAATTAATCCGATCCTCTTACAGATTATTTTCAAACAAGAAGTATCTAGATCAAGAGCGATTTTAGCATGTTTCTACTGAGGAAATATTGTACAAATCAGAGAGGTTTGGCTGAAACATATCTCTAAATCGTCTCATAAATTAAACGAGACACACATTTATGCACTCACTTACTGTTTATTGAGAATAGAGTTCGACGTATCCTGCAGGGCTCGAGAAGTGTAGTTGATATATTTGATTTCAAAAGCAGCTCAGTGCTAATAATAGAGAGATTAGCATAAAACAACAGTAAACGTTATCTTTGTAAAGTAATTCTCGAAAGGAAATGATGAAAATAAAATTGGTCATCCTTTGTCAAAGTAAAGTACCGGTAGCCTTTCTTCAATAAAAAATATGAGGATAAGTTTACTTTTATTTTCTTTAGCCTAATGTTAGATGAGAAAACCACTTTTTATCTCTTGCGATGTAAGGACCTATCCAAGCCATTTTTAGTTTTCGCAAAGCAACGTATTGAATACTTCGAGGTTTGTTTTTAGATCGATTCAATTTTATTCAGTCGTAGATATAATACGCTGCATTCTATTTCTATAATTGACAACAAAATATTATCTTAACATCTTATACATTATTTCTTATTGACAAAATAGCGTATGTTTCCTGGTTTAAAGTTTTGTCTTAGGTATGGACCATGGAGTGTCCTGCTTAGCAGCACGAGGCTCAAAACAAGGCTGAAAAAAAGTAACTTACTTTAAAGAATACAACACCTTTTATATTCCAAAACGTTAACACTAATCTCCATGGGAAACAAGTTAGTGATCCTATCTTTTATATGGGCTTTCATTCATTTATAACATCTGATGGGGGCTGGTTAATCGAATCATGCAAGTCAATGAGGTCATTAATTATACCATTATTTTCGTAAGTCAATGGTATTACGAGCGAAAACCAACAAGTTTTGTAAACTTCAGCAAATAGTTTATTTAATTTATTTCCCTAGAACACAGAAGTGTAAACTTAAAATGAATTTACATTATTGCAAAATAAATCCCAATTAGTCCAAAATGTTCTATCCCAAATAGACGTTACTGATCAGGAACACAATGAACTTAATGTTGGACAAGGTCAAGTCAAATTACACTCACAAACAACCTGCAACCATGGATTAAAACCAATAAATAAATCCAGTTAGATATACATAACACATACCTTCATTAAAAGAAAACTGTATGCTCTAAAGCTTTGTTTTAACTATTAGTCAAGCAAACATGTGATCAAAAATTACATAATTTGAAGTCTTATGGAAACACAAAATATGCATGAAGCAATATAATACTTCTATACTCATGAAAGCGCATCTACAATCAGATTATCTTTTTCCCTGATGTCCGTGATGTTAATATTGTATTCCTGCAACATCATTTTCCCTTTTCATCTGCACTTGCGTAAGTTTATCTTCTCTCTCTCTCTCTCTCTCTCTCTCTCTCTCTCTCTCTCTCTCTCTCTCTCTCTCTATCTCTCTGCAATAGCATTTGTCTCTCTTCTTTCTCTTTCTCTAATTGCATTTTTTTCCAATCTTTCTCTTTCTGAAGCTTTCGTAACTCTGTTTCCGCCTTGTGTTTTCATTTCAACGTCATTATTTTCACGTTAGAGCACAGAGACTTACTAAAAAGCACATTTATCCAAAATACTCTTTTCTACCAAATATTGGACCAAAGAAATTTTGTTTCTTGCTTCGTTAAAGAAGCTTTCCCCAGAAAAAGATCATATTGTTGGCAAGCTTGAGTAATTCATACTTTTTCAAGGACTCCAAAATTTTCTGGATAGGATAACAAATAATGTTCTCTACTTTGTGAAAGATTCTTGGTTTCACTATATGTTTCACAAATATGAAAAATATATGCCACTTATAAAATTCTGAAGCCAAATTGAATTGAAATTTCAAAAACAATTTTCTTTTATGATTCTATGGTCTTAAACTAAGTAGTAGAAAAGCGCGAAAGCCAACATGTTTTGTAAATTTCAACAAATCAATTTTTTTCTCTAGAATACTGAGTGAAAATTTAAAATGAACTTACATTATTGCAAATTAAATACCAAATAATTCAAAACGTTCCAACACCAGTCTTAATGAATAAAATTTTCATCACATTCCAGTGGTGTTCGAAATAAGATCCAGCGCTGAAGGTATTAATGTGCCTGTAGACTTGAATGTACTAATGTAAAGGTAGCCTGAAGTGTGACGATATACTAATAGTCTTCAATTTAATCACAATAATATCATCTAAGACGTCCTTGTCTGAATTCATCACAATTCAAAATTAATATTTGTCTAAGAATTATATTTAATGGTACTTTGTGTTTCCAATTAATAAGACTTTGATTAAATAAATAAATCCACATCAGATACTGAAACAAAAATAAGACTTATTTCTGCTTCAGACCTTAAGGCAGGAATGAGTAGCTTCTCGGGTAAACAAAGCCCTCTACTTGACCTAGGTCACAATTAGCTTTTTCTGGAAATATAACTTAATGGGATCCTTCATTCAAGAAAATTCTGAGTTTGTCATTAGATAAAATCAATTACTAAAACTATAATAATGATGTCGTAAACATCAGGTAGGCTAGTTTTTTTTTTTTTTTTTTTTTTGTTTTTTTTTGTGCGGAATACCAATGTTAGACCCAGATCCAAATAAATATGTTTACTTCTATTGATAATGATCCTAATATTTAACCTACGCTTATAGGGTAAACATTAGCTATATATTATTTGTTTACGAAAAATGAAAGTTACTGGTCAGGAACACAACGAAATTAATTGGGACAAGGTCGAGTTCGAATTACAATCATACATAGCATGCCACCATGGAGAAAAACTAATAAATAATGCAAATTAAATATGCATAATAATGGTTACAGCTGAGTTGGTCATTTGTTCTGTTGAAATGCTAAGAGAAAAAACTTTATTATTCCCAGATTTGGAGCCCTTTTGAATTTTGCGACATTATACAGCATTCCCTGTTTATCTCTATCCTCCCTTAGTTACATTATAAGTAGATGTATGAAAATTCATACACGCTTGTTTCTACAGTTTTGGACATCAAAACAATTTCTAACTGTAATAAGAAATTTGATCTGCGAACGTAGTCTAGCATATGCATTTAGTTTAACACAGCTCACCCTCGAGAAATGCACGAATGATAATGGACGACAGAGGAGGGCCACCATAATATGCACGGAAGCTAATTATACTGGTACAGCCTCATTGCCGAGGGCCCATTTCCAAAAATTACAGAAAATTCAGCTGGAAAAATCATTGTAATTAAAGGGAAATTTATGATTTTTATGACATTTCCAGTCAATTCAGAGTTCCCTTCATTTAGCAGACAGGACTGTAAGAACTTTCTTGTTGGTAAAATATAATTATCCTTATGAAATAGAATCTTATTATACAATTGCCAAACTTCACAAACCAAGTCTAAGTTCCAAAACTGAATAATCACGATGAGCACAAAATGATAGCAAAACAGAATAAATATGAATTCAAATGTATGGAAATACGTTTTAGTGCCACTAATTACCATATATCATTAACAGTCAACCTGGCAAAACCATTCCTAAAGTTTTGCATATGTTTCGTTCATACATTTCTTATTACATTTCCAATCTATTAGAAACGACTTTCTGCCAAGGTAACTTTGTATATTTTTCCAACAAAAATATTTATCTCCGAAAAAAATAAATGTAAACAAATATCCGAAAATAAGTTATTTATACACATGAGGCATCCGTCTGTTATCAGCTGTATACACAAAATTATTGCAAATTCACAGTTCCCTCTCTACCCGTTTAAAACTGACTTACCCGCAAAGTGATACTGAGACACAACTAAAGTCATATTGTTGGCCATTATAGTTTATTATCTCCCTTTAGCTTCATCTTCGGTTCCTCTTAGTTCTTTCTTCGTTCTTCGTGTTTCATTTTTATTCATTTATTTCAACTTATGCGCATTCTTCAAAACTAATTTATGATCAAAGCATTATTTCCTAAAAAAAATTAAGAGGACTATCTTTAAAAACGCATTATTGGGGTTTACATTTGTCATGATATGGTCAGGTCTTAATAAAGGCATGATTAAAAAGGAACAGTCGAATCTTTGACAGTTTACAAAATATACAACTCTGATGTTAATGCAAGTTATGTCATCAGAAAGATTTTCAAAGGAATTAGTAAACTTATTTATCACTGGGTTTCAAGTAAACATTCATTATCAACGACAGGATCCGTTTCGTACATATACATCCTTCTAGAGTGAGCACTACAAAATTCTCATAACTATTGCAAAAAATATCTTGCTAAAAGGCGCTCACCGTTACGGATCACTGCCATCTCACCTCTGTCTGCCTGCGTTCGAGTCTCAGGCTCGGCTAATGTGGGTACGTGAGAAAGCTTGCCAGTAGCTTCTCGTGCTTCGGTGGTTCTTCCCGGACTTTTCCAGGATTCTTCCTCCACCATTGATACTGGCCGCCATGTATAGCCTATCTTGTGCTGAAAATGGCGTTCAACCCTACAACAACAACAGCAACAACAACAACAACTTTACAATTTCCCCTCTTTCAAAGGTCGTCTATAGATTAAAAGAACTTCACTACAATATTATTCGTTGTTAGTATCTGAATTGCCCTAAGTTTATCTTGGTATACATAATGTGTCATACCAGAATAACTTTAACGTTGATAGATAGATGGGCAATGTCAAAAGTATTATAATGATTCTACTAAAAATATATAAATTTCAGAGATTTTAAAGTTCGCCATCGTTGTGAGTGATCTCTTATATTGTGTTTAAAATCGCGTTCGACTGAATTATTTTTTACATATTTATTATAAATCCAAAGATGCTTGCATGGTATAAAAGAAAAACAAAATAAATGTGCTTCGAAGACGCTAGAAGGGTTATGTCGATAAAGCAATTTTCACAAAATCTGCAAACTCAGTCATCCTCGGTTAATACGTAAATGTCTAAAAGCAATAGAACACTACAAATATCGATAGAACAAACAGCTGGAAAAGTTCCTTATAGCAAACAATTATCAAACGTTTACAATTTAGTGGACTATCTTGTTCATGTTTGGACTTCAAAATAGCCTTTATTTCCAAATGTTATAGTAAGCAATGGTGAGTACATAGTACGTAGTTATTGTTTCTGGATAAACAGGTGGCTGTATGGTTTTCTGTGGGTCGTATATTTACGATATAAAATGGATGTGGATATACATTTTCCAGTTATGGTAGCTATATGTATACTTACAAACATTCTTCAAGCTCACGCTGTACACAAGCATCCATATCACACTGTTGATATTTGTTCTGAAGAATGTCGAAAGCATCTGTTCACTGGATGTCGTAAAGTTCTGAATATCTCACACTCAGATCCGTACTAACTGAGTTGTCGTAGGTCATTCCTGCTGCAGCTGGGGAACGGAGCCTAATTTAGATGAAATTTACATTAGAAACATAAATGGATGTCATATTTCCAACCTATCACTATATAACGTGTCTCCTTGACTCGGTCTTTCATTTGCTCGTTGGCAAAACGTTTTAAACAGGAAACAAATTAACCTCAGCTAAAAACAAATAGGTCGGCAGTTG
>JAECUM010009154.1:0-21910 GCA_016617855.1 Megalonaias nervosa
CATACCAGTTTCTATAAAATAAAAAACCCACACAATCTTGCCTATGTATGTGGACTTTTGCGTATCCGTGTGATTCGTTCATTTCCACACTTAACCCTTTTCAGGTGTCAAGTGACTAAGTCATATGACATACCTATGACTGCTTCGCTAGCTCTAGGATTATTTATATGACATACCTATGACTGCTTCGCTAGCTCTAGGATTCGTAATATGAACGTATTATTCTGTATCTTTAGAAAGGTACGTGACATGCTTAAAGTCACCTTTGGCATTGATCGCGAAGTCTGCACTTCTCTGCCAATAAAACAAAGTGCTGATTCGGACGTGTTTAGGGAAACTATTTTGAATGGTTATGAGTTGGTACAGCAGGAATATCGACACGGTTTAAGGAAGTATAGGAACGAAACTGGACAGACTGATGTCGAATTTGCCAGGGAAAAATAACAATTATTTGATAGGTTGATCAAGATTATGGTAACCATAGACAGCTCATATTAGTTGAGGAGTTCACGAATTGCGTAAATAGTTACATGAAAACTTACCTTGCTGAGCAAAAAGTTGTAACTTTGGTAAATTCTCTTAGTACAGCTGACGTTTATTCCTTGAATCACAAAGTTTCATTTGTCAACAAGTCTTCCTCTCAGCAACAATTTGGCAACCATCTCAGTCTTACAAAAGAACTTCCCAATATCAATCTCGCATAAGTTTAAAGCAACCAATTTCTAATAAGATTGATAAAAAATGCATATCGTCCTACTTACACCTATTGGACGAAGAAAGAGCACGTCATTTTGGATTAATACTGATTAAAAATAAGCAATACAATAGATATAGAGCTGTTCCAAATGCTTTTATTTCTACTTGGTCAAGATGACGGTGATGTATTGAAAGAATATATTTGCTCGGTAAAACAATAGGTTTACGTTTTAGATAAACATAATTTACTGAAAGAAAATATCAAATCCCGTGAAAATAATCATTACAATAAAATGTAATGAAACAAAACTAAAATAAAATATAATTTTAAAACTAATTCACATGCAATTTAATTACATATACGTAACAACATTAACTACTGACATACCGATACAGTGAAAAGGTCCCGTGTTACGTTTCAAATAAAAAATAAATCTCAGTAAACTGGTTTACTCTTAACACCGCGCACTTCTTCATAATACTATGGCGTAAGTCCACATTGTGACTTGGGCTTATCCCAGTCTAAAGGACTTGTATAATTTTGGCTGATCCGAGAATTTTCTAGATAATCAGGATATGGATGATATCCTATCGAAACAATAAAGAAAGTTCATTAAGCAGCCATGATATTATTATTAATATAAAATTTGACTATCCGGTCCCAAATCGAACTTGAAAATTTGTGTTTCTTTTATTTCGTTTTAAACAGAAATATCAAAGGAAAGCCCAAAAGATGATGCTTGTTGAAAACAGATGAAATATATGTATAAACTGAGACTAATGCTGAATATATGAGTGCAACAAGGAAATGAATACAAAACAAGGAAAGATCTACACATCCTAAGCTACATGTATAGTACATTATGGGTAAACATTGTCAATACAAACATATACTAAAGATTCACAACTTAGTACATTTAAGCAGCACAGTGTGCAATGAAGCACAAACGTTATGCACATGACTGCCAATAGGAAGACTGAACCATATTCCAATGTGATGTATGATGAAGATGACTAATGACCCAATGTTCAAATCAACGGATCAACTATGCCAATAGTGTCGGCAGTTGGGCCTGCTCCTGCACGAAACTAATGACCCATAAATGACATCGATCAAAACCAAAACTTGTCAAGAAATAGTTTTAAGTAAATCAGAAATAGTTCCCATTAAAAGGACGTCCTATCCACGAGTAAAGGATCATTCAGCATAAGCGCCTGCTATAGCACTCTGACAATGATAAATCATATTCCACGCTACACACAACATGGGGTACAACTGAGAACTCATATAAAATGAAAGTTGACCCTTTGTGCAATGGGTCTGTCTCTGAAGGCAGCCAAATAAATATGGACATGGATCCTTATGTTGAAAATTTCACACCTGGAATCCTCTGGCAATAGAAAAATAGAATGCTTCGAAATGACGGAATCATAATTGTACCGCATTTCAAGAAATCAGAAAATGCAATAAGACATGTGAACTACACAAATAAATCTCAGCAGGTGACAAAAATGTGTGCAACAGGTAACAGTACTACCATACCATCTTGTATGTAATAGATAATAGGGCTCAGGCTCCATGAAAGGGTTCCAATAAACAGTTTGCAGATAATGTAATATACGTCTTGCCAAGTATAACTTAACAGTAAGCCAACAAAGCTACAGCTACGGTTGATTATATGTAACACAATATTTTAGTACATCCCCTATAATCAGAGGTCCTTTTTCAATGACATCAGCTGTAGCAGAGCTGTAACAATTAACACAAATTTGTTCCGTTTTGGTCCACTTATTCGTCCATAACGCCGCTATGACTAAAATTGTCATAGTGCTGAATTCATGAAAGCACTTCCCATGAAATAAACCCTCAAACTCTCTTTGTGTAGAATCAGCAAAATATTGTTTATCTTTAGCTAGGGTCATATTCTTGTTTGAGGAGAAATAAATATAATACCATTCCATTCGAAATCGAACATAAACCACACTATTAAGGCTGTGCTGCATATAGTAGTTAGTTGAACACGATAGAGCAAGCTCTAACAGATGCATACTGCGAAATTATGACGAACACTATTCAACATGCAATATTCACGTGTCCAGGTAGGTTAAACAGCTCACGTTGTGTCTTTTTTCATGGCTGAACTATTGAAAAATAACGGATATCAAGGACATTTCATTAACATGTAACCTGACCTCCGTGTTGTTAGGTTCAAAAGTGACAAAGTGTTATGTATATTCAATTTAATTGTTTGTTTGTTAGTTTTAAATGTTTTTATTCCATTATATGTTATTGTATTGTAACATTGCTTACTGGACTTGACCTCATCCATAACTGAGTTCAGTTCTGTTTGACCTGATTGACTTGTTTTTAATTTTTGTTTTATTTCATTGATGTAAAGAATTAATAATAGCTTCATTATTCTCTATGGGTATGAGCTCATCGACCAAATTATTCAGGTAAACATGTTGATTTGAGCAGCAGGGAGGGTGAACCCTACAAATTTGATTCGAGCAAACATATCTAAA
This sequence comes from Megalonaias nervosa, assembly GCA_016617855.1. Taxonomy (NCBI): domain Eukaryota; kingdom Metazoa; phylum Mollusca; class Bivalvia; order Unionida; family Unionidae; genus Megalonaias; species Megalonaias nervosa. Next base: position 3,223 of record JAECUM010009154.1, read on the forward strand.
ACAAAGATTTCACACGAAATAAATTTTAAAAAGCGACAATAACGTCAAACAGAAACCTCTCACTTTCTCTCCGAGCAGCAGGGAGGGCGAACAGACAACTTTGTACGAGACCTTATTTTACAAAAATAAAGGTTCCTACAGGGGCTGAAAAATAAGGTCAATAATGATAAACCGAACCCTCCTAACAATATTATTACCGTATAGTTTGAAAAAACGGATAATAAATCATTTTAGTTAGCTCATTTTTGTTACTATTTTTGACATTTTTGTTTTTTATGTTATAGTGCGTGTATTTTACTCGGTAGATCACTCAATTTTTGTCATTCACCCTCCCTGCTGCTATAATTTTTGATAAAATCAAGGACCAAAGATTTTATCTAGACCTACACGATATCTAGATCTTGGGTCATGTAGATTTATTGTAATAAATCCAAACGGAACAACTTGTGCTTTTGAAAAGAAGTTTCTGAATTTCATCATATCCATATCCCCTGAACACCAAGTATAATAAATATTCTGTAAAGTATAATTATCTACTCCATTAAACACAACCAAAATATTGCAGTTGTCTCTGATCACTTTAGGTATTTGTGTATATCTTTGTGTAACATAAATCACGTCCGTATTCTTGTGTCTACCTCGAGAAAATATTCTAGCTGGATTAGATTGTTTGTCCAGCATTACATCATCGTATACTACGAGATTATTAATGAATCCATCTAAGTCATCTACAGACGGGGCTTCATCAATATCGTTGATAAAATCAATAATATCGTCTCCGTCTTTATTAACTGATTTCGCTTTCTCGTTAAAATCCTTAAGTACTTCGTAACAGTGTTGATCATCTACGGATGGTGCTACTAAATACAATTTATTCCATTTTAACTACCGCATTATTAAATTTAATAATAGTTGTGTTTTACCTGATCCAGACGGACCTATTTATAATCATTCTTATCGAGTTTGGTAATGCTGGATGGTGCTTTACTTGTTCCTGTTTTCGTGTCGTTGAAAAATCAATTATATCCATATTATTAATAACATGAGTCTATATTGTGTTCGATGCAGATTATCTACACCCACTACTGGACTGACAACAATAATAACAAAAAATAAACGACGTGCATTAACAGGTAAATGTGTAAAATGCGGCACGAAAAAATATAAATTTATCTCCATGTCTGATTCAGGGACAAAGACAGGTGGAGATATAGCCGCTTTATTAGGAAAATTACCTGGAACTCCGTGGGCTAAATATCCCGGGGAAAAACACTTACCAGGATATAATTATTGCGGTCCTGGAACCCGACTTGACATCCGACTTGATGATCAAGATCAACCAAGACCAGGAGAGCATCCAGTAAATAAGATTGATCAAGTGTGTCATGTTCATGATGTTGCGTATAAAAGTAAAGATTTACAACAAAGGCATCTCGCAGATGTAAAATTGATTCATGCATTAAATTCTATACCAAATAAATCTGTCAGAGATAAATTAGTTAGTTTTCTAGTAAAATCTGCCATGAAAAGTAAAATAATGTTAGGGGCTGGTAATTAATTATATAAATATTATAATGGAATCCATTTATTATAGCCCAAGAGGATATTGGAGAGGTAGATCAGCGATTACTAAATTATCTGCAGCAAACGTCTCACGTTCTGTTGCTGCAGCGTGGTTAGCACGACAGGCAATATGGCAAATTTATCTACCACCACCTAAAAATATTCAATATTCACATTTTGATGTCAGCGTCCCTAATGAGGTTCATCAAGCTGATATTTTGTTTTTACCACATGATACTGTTAAAACACGTGGACGAAAATCACGCACATACAAATACGCATTAACTGTCGTTGATGTTGCAAGTAAATATAAAGATGCTGAACCATTATCAACAAAGACAGCGTTTGAAGTTGCATCTGCGTTCGAACGAATTTATCATCGAGGTGGTCTACGATGGCCAAAACTACTACAGGTTGATCCGGGCAAAGAATTTCTTGGTGCAGTATTATCGTTGATGAAGAAACATAATGTTAAAATCAGACGAGGACATACTGAAATTCATCGTGATCAGGCAATTGTTGAACGATTTAATCGAACACTTGCCGAGCGGTTATTTGGATACCAATATGCAAAAGAAATATCTACTGACTTTAAATCCGGTGAGAGATCTCGTGAATGGGTTGCGAGGTTATCAAGTGTGATATCTGCATTAAATAATGAAATTACTCGTTCAACTTCCATGAAACCTTCTAATGCGATTACAAAAAATATATACCCCGTAGTAATGACAGACATCAACCTCAACCAGTATTAGGTAATGTAATTGTAAGATATTTATACGAACCTGGTGAACTTGAAGGTGGTAAAAAAAGAGCAATTGATCCTATCTGGAGCGTGACTACACATACAATTTCTGGTGTAGTTAGATCCACTGGTAGACCTCCAATCTACAGATTAGATTCTACAGCCCCTCAACGTGGATTTGTACGTGAACAATTACAGGTAATCCCTGAAGACACACAATTACCACCACATACAACTACATAACCAGAACCAGGGCGTGCAGCGCCCCGACGTCGATTGCATTCAAGACAGGTCAGCATCACATTATCACGTGTATGACCAAGATCACTATTAATTCTGTCTACGGTAAATTGTCTTGGATTATTATTCGAATATTGTCACAACATATTACAGTTGCAACTTGCGCAATTATTATTCTGTAGTTGTTTTAGTTTTATAATAAATTCAACATTAATATCAAAATCACGATTATCTTTTTTTATCACACTGCTTATAACCAGATAGTTTTTTTCTTATTACGTCATTATTAACAGTCTGATCATTATTTTCTGTAAAATTCATAATAACCCTATGTAGTTGAGATATTCTTCTGACTCTAGAAACTGCGAGATAGACTAAATTCGACCATTCGATCCGATCATCTATAATCCAAATATTTGTATCAGAAATAGTTAACCCCTGTGAAGAATGGATTGTTATAGCATATCCTAATGTCCACGGTGATTTATTCATATTCAGCGCATTCTCAACGACATTAATATCGACTAAAACAATATCATTCAAGACAAGATTCTGTACTCGGACACTTTCAGTATCTCCACCAGGAATTTCAACATCAATATTCTGTCGTCGAGTATCTGCTGGGCGATAACACAAAGGTACAGGTAGATCTGAAAACTTTTCTTTATGTAACAGAAATAATTTATCCTGTAGTTCATAACGAACTATCTTTCTACTTGCAACTATTAAATCAGTGGGATTCCATAAATTTAGAAAATCACTCATAGAAGTCTCTGGAATTACTCCTCTCATTATTTCACATTGTACTCTGTCTGGTTGTAGTCTGATTAATCTTTTAAATTCCTTCAGCGGTTCATCAATAGCTCTATGATCATCATTTATTTCTTCATAATAATCTACATTATTCTTCAACCATTCATGTGGAGACTCTCCAACAAAGGGTGGTGGTTGACCATGATCGCCGCACATTATTATAGCAGTATTTTTCGTCAATAACCATTCAAGAGATATTTTTAATATTTCTAACGGCACCGTGCATATCTCGTCCCAAATGATAATTTTAGGTATATATTTTTCACCCATTCTCTCAGGAGTCCATGTGACTCCACACCATCTAAAGAAACTATGATAAGTACACGATTTTACTCCTCGTTCTTTTATTTCTCTGGCTAATTTATGTGTCGGAGTCAAAACAATTATATCTTAATTATTATTCATGAATAATTTAATCACACGAGTTGTTTTGCCTGACCCTCCACACCCATTAAGATAAATGGTTTTATGTCTAGATACAGGATCGTACACAGATGGTGCTGATGACTTTGATATTTGATTATTATTTTTGTGATATATTTCCTTAATTTCAACGTCGGCGGATTCAGAATAACTAAGTATATTTTCTTGTTTTATTCTCCATGACCCCCATTCACCATTACCAAGTAGTGGTTTTAATAAATCCGTATATTTTTTATTTATATAAAACGAATCCGTTGCTACTCTGACAGCATCACGAGGAAATCTATTTATCATAGACAGTAGATTTATAGAAACATATGCCAACATAGATGATCTTAAATGAGTAAACTGCGGTGAGTCACCATCAAGATAACTCACAATTGTACCTAGTTTGGTTCCGTCTGACAAATAAGCATTACTCCGATTTATAAATATGTTTTTTTCTGTTGTATCAGCAATTATAAAATCGAGTTCAGCATCGTCCATAATTAATCTTGTACAGTATCTTTTATGATCATAGGCTCCTCCTTGAGTAAATTTACCAATTATCTTTCTACCAAGATCTTTTGCAAGTTTTTCATCATGTTCGTCTCTGCATTTACATATATTATTAGTAATTTTAATAATATCATCTTCATTAAGATTAGGGAATTCTTTCCTGACATCATCAATATTAAATCTATTTGGTTCTGGTAACCAAATTTGTTTCTGTGGACTATATGATATAATGGCCTCACTCACCTGTAAAGATATTAAAATTCCAACATCAAGCATATATCGCAATAGTACTATTGGAACCCAACATCGCTCTGAAAAATGTCTTCCAAACCAAGTATAAGTAATCGGATGGAGATTTTCTGCAAATTCGAATGATTCTACATGAGCAAATCCTGTTAAATCAAAATCTGGTAAATGTCCGTTTATTGCAACCCTGGTCATTTCGTGTGATGGATGTCCGAATCTCTTAAAGTATTTAGAACATTCTCCGTATCCAAGAAAACTTCCAGGATAACATGCCACCATATCGACGGATATAATGTCACTATAGTTGTATTTAGTATTCCATAATCCTCCGTGTCCATATTCTACGCAACTTTTATGAATATCCTCAAGAAATTCCGATCGTGTTGGTTTCCATAAATTTTTCTCCTGAGCGAAATGAGCTGCTACGGATGGAACTGTAAAACAATTATTTAATAATTGTCTAATTTTGACATCGTCTGAAGTATATTTCAGCGCAAGATTTTCCATTTCTACATTAAGAGATTCTGTACGGTAAATATCACCATTAGGCCGTACAAACTGATCGTAATGATCATATTCCGAACTCTGAAATAACCAAACAGACACAGGGTCACTTTTACTGATATTTCTGATTTTATCAAATATATGACCATCATAAAATTTAACCGCTCTATCTCGTGGAAATATTGTTACTGCTGAGGTCCATGCGTGCGAATTATGATCAATAATATCTATTGGAGCTCCTCTTGATTCATATTTTGTTTTATATAAAATCTCTCCCGTCAACGTTTTTACCGTTATTGGGAATCTTAATTTCTTTTCTAGTTCAGCGACATCTTTGATAGACGCTCCGGTATCTTTAACTGATTCTGCCCAAGTATTTATTTTTTTACGTCGTAAATCTGTTAAACCATTACCACGTATCGCATTTGTAAAATGTTCTGTAACTCGTTCAGCTACACAGTTTATTCTTGATTCTGACAGTTTCATAGGTTTTAGATCCCCGACGTCAGGTTTATTATTCAGCGGAAATATTCCATATACAACTGCAGTTGCTGGATAACTCTGTATATAATATAATTTGTCAACACCTGTTAGTATTCCGGGCTTAGATTTATTATTTAAGAGAACAATATTATTTCCTGATTGTATGTGTACTGGATCGCGCTTGTCACGAATAATCCAAATATCTTCTTTTGTATTTACAATAAATTTTATTAAAATAAAATATTTTTGATCATCAAGGTGATTAATAATTACCTTTCCTCGTTTGTCATTCATCATATTAGTAACATTTCCGACTCTGAATGTTGACCATACATGAGCAGCACCATCGTCACGAAATTCATTTTTTGCTTCACGAATACGTTCGATTATATCCTCGTCCGTTAATGCCAGATCTTGCATCAAAGTACTAAATTTATATTCTGATAATCTGTCAAGATCAAATCTGGATATCTGAGGTTCAATTGCCGATAATTCCTCCATATAATTAAGACAAGTATTTAAATTAAAATTTTAGTATATATATATAATGATTGAAACAAAGAACAAATGTGTTTGGCTCAGAATTGGATATATTTCTCTTTGTAATAAACCGTGCGTGAACAAATACTGCGGATATCATGCACAAAGTTTCAAATATGGAAGTACGGGACCAATACCGTGTATTCAGTGTGGTGTTGGAGTCAGAGGAAAAACTCAATTGTGTCTAAAATGTGGCGGAAAAAAATACAGGGAATTAAAACGATATTATGACAAAAAAAATAATACTAACTCTCCTATAAAGACAGAAGAAGATTATCTGGTCAGATTTCAAAATAATGATTTAGACAAATAATATTATATATAAATGGAGCAAAACGAATTTGTGAAACATCCTATAATAAAAAATTATGAAGCATCCCGAGATGGTGTGATCAGACATTGTAGATTGAAAAAAACCAGTCGGTAATCTTGATAAATTTGGTTATTTTAAATTTCGTGCTGAGGGAAAAAATTATCTCTCACATAAATTCATATTCGAATGTCATTTTGGGGTCATCAAAGATGGGCTTGTAGTTGATCACATTGATGGAGATCCCCAGAATAATAATCTATCTAACCTGCAGGCTATTACACAGAGTCAGAATACTACACGTGGAAATACTGGAAAATATCCTAAGATCCCGAGGTCGGTTATATCCATAAATGTAGAAACAGGACGGGAAATAACTTTCCCATCAATTAATGCGGCTGCCAGATATTTTGGCATCAATTCTGCTTCAGTAAAACGTGTTGCAGATAATATTATTAGATCAGCATTTTCATTCAAATACGATCAGAAGATTATATTTGAATATATTATCTAACTCTGTTTTCCTAATAAATAAATTGTATATAATTCGACTCTATATTTTACCTTCACCGTCGCTGCTCTCGGTGTCACTTTCACTTTTGACAGAATCAAATAACATAATTTTTCTCAATTGCATTACACGATTATCCACGATCTTCTTTTTCTCGTATTCACGAGATAGTTCGGATCTAATATTTTCGATCGAACGTGCAAGAGGCGCAAATAGTTTTACCTGTTTTTCATTTACCATTGCCAAGGATTCTAACATAGACTGATAAATTGATTTTACAAATTTATAATTGGATGGTAATGTGTATTTATTATCAGTTTTTCTTTGTTTTAATATTTCATAATCGCATAATATTTTTTCAGGATCGAGATTATCAGATATATTTATTCCGTTATGTTTTAATTTTTTAATAGCAGAAATAATATTATATATATTTTCCTGGTTCATATATATAATAATATTTCTTTAAAATAAAATAGCATCGTTCCGAATACTGTCAACACTCGTCAGCCATAGGAATCGAACCACGGTCGACAGTATCATAGTTGCAACAACTATACCACTGAGCCATTTTCCGATTCATACATATAGACGTTTTAAAATTATTATGTAGTTAACCCAACACTGAATAAGCAGACAAATTACATACGAAATATAATGAATAAAATCACAATTATTGTACAACTGTAACGTATATTTACTTAATTTACAAACATTATTTATATATACTGTATAAAATAATCACACATTATATTTTTTTGTAAGAGTTATCGTTCGTTAAGGTCAAATACATGTTATAACTAAAAATAACTTTACGAACTCGTATAAACCGACATGAATTTAAGATTATCAGAATTAAAAGATGCATCAATATTCATCTCTATTACAAATTGATGCTTTACTAACAGCTAATCACTACAGAAAAAGAAATAATTCATTAAATAATTAACGAAAAACAAGAAGTATTTATTGTCTGTAAATCGAACGTAGTAGTAAGGGAAATAATCGTTTAATTTACTCCGCAGAGAGAGATAGCCGAGTTATCTCGCTTTATTATATATACAATTGCTTTAATCATAGAAATCAGATTTTAATGATTTTGATTAGTAAACTGCCCATCAGATAAGGAAATCTGTAATTTTTCATGAATCAGAGTACCTAGTATACCCAATAAATTTTAATTTTCTGTCAGATTTCAGAAATCTAGCAGATTTCAGAAAATCTAATAGATTTTCCACAGAAAAAAATAATAAAATAATAATTTCTAACAGATTTCAGATTTCTACAAATAATAATATTAATAATAATTTCTGAAAATCTAACGGATTTTCCACAGATTTCATGATTTTGTCAGGCCTCATTTACAAATGTTATAGATAAAATTAACAAAATCTACAAATAATAATAATAATAATAATATTTTCTGACAGTTTTCAGAAAATCTGTTAGATTTTCCACAGATTTTGTTAATCAGTCGGGTAATTATACCCGGCAGATTTCAATTTCTGATGAATTTTCACAGAAAAAATAATAAAATAATAATATTTACAGATTTTTCACAGATTTCCACAGAAAAATAATAATAATTTCAGAAAATCTAACAGATTTTTCACAGATTTCAGAAATCTAGCAGAAAAAAAATAATAAAATAATAATATTTTCAGATTTCTGCCAGAATCAGATTATTTTTTCCCTTATTATATTAGAAAATATTTAATCAGACGTTCTACGAGCGTATATACAAATTAATATTAAGAGATTCTTGTCTTAGATCCAAAATGTTTCCTGCCTGGTCAGTGAGTTTGAAATTTATTCTTGTCAGAAATGGATTATGAACTCTCAAGTACACGGGGTTAATTGGTTCAGACACAATTAACCAACCGGGGGGGGGGTCTTTAGGGCTAAATGAATATAGTATATACCCCTGTTCCGCAGTGCCACTGCGGTGATTAGATTTTGAAAGATCTCCTTGATAACTGTCATCAATTACGTCACATACCAGATTGACTGCAATTGTTGTTGTTATATTAACAATACCAGGTGAGATATGACGACCTCCACCGTGTGGATCATTATTATATATAAGAATGGTTGGTATAGGTATTAATTTTTTCCATGAATCACATATTCTTTTAAATTGTTCATCAATAAGATCATTAACTGATTTCTTTAGCTCTTCAGAGCTAAATCCTGGAATTATAAATGTTGATAGTATCCTGGAATTATAAATGTTGATAGTTGTTCTCGCGTAATTCCGAAATGTTTTAGAAATATTGTTGTGAACAGAAGATTTAGTCTAACACCTCGAGGTGGACCGTCTTCAGTAACTATATATAACTCTTTATATCGTTTATCTGCTGCTGTGTTCACTAATTTTTTTTCTCTGTCAACAATAATATCATTCATGAAATATAGGTCTGAAGCAACTTGATTCAAATGTTGTATTACTTCAATTATTTGATTTTTTAAGTCATCGTTGTAGGAACTGCTAATGCTGGAAAATAAATTTCTTAGATCATTAAGTACACGTCCGTGTTCAGACTTAATTGTACTAGCATATGAATTTATTTCATCAACATCAAGTACTATTATTTTACCTTTTTTGCCATCAACTATTTTTGTAAAATGGGTTTCTGTTTTATCTATATAATGTACAACTCCATCACCAAAATATCGTCGCCATGGGTAAGCATTTTTTTCTGTTCGATATTCTGGATGTTTTATAAATTTTTTAACATCTATGACAAAATCAGATCTCTGTGGTTCTGGTGGTACTTGATAAACCGGTGGATATTCAGGCCAACCTAATACTGATCTAATCGAACTTTGATAAATATCTACGGAGTAATCAGGGGAATTTATTTCAATAACCGCAGATAGTGTTGGTTCGTAGACAGTAATTGCTATTTTGGATTCTTTTCCTGTAATAGATTTAATTCTGCGTTGGAACTCATCATTAATCTGTTCTATTTGATAACTGCCCGTTGGAATAGAAACTATTTGCCAATCAGGAGTTCCATCAGGTTTATTCTTATTAGCAAATATTAATGAATTATTTGGCTGTAGTCCACCAAATGGTTTTGATCTAATATTGGGCCAACTATAATAAACTCGCAATTGTGCTAATGCTATTTCTTTTGCAGGAATTGCGGTTGGAAAATTGACACTAAACTCAGGATTGGTCGAACTTAACGATATCATCGTAGTTTTTGACGGAGTTGTATTAGTGACGATCTGCTGAAGTAATTCCCTGTCTGTCATTATTATTATTGTTGTTATTTAATTCATTAAAATTATTAGCAATCACCTTAAAAGCATCATCATAAGTTTTCATCATCATCGCGAATTCAGTATCAGATATTTCACCATCACTAACACACGAAGAAATATATAAAGATAATTTAGAACATGCCTCTACCACTGTGTGTAATTTAATCATATAATCGTGCAATTTAGCATTTGTACAAGTATGTATCTTTTTGGTTATAATACCTAGAACACCAGCAATAGTCGTTGATGCTGAAACAATAATGTTATAATAGTAGGTGCTGTCATCGTCAATGTTGATAATAATAATCCTGTTCCAGTAATAACAGCAGAAACCGAGTAAACAACTACATCGATGACAACTATACGTCTTTTGTATTTTTTTATTTTCGTGTTATAATAGTCGATAAAATTATTTAGTTCAGTCAGACGCTCACATACTTGATTGCATCTGTAAAGTTGAACGTCAATGCGAGACTGAGGTTGATCCATTATTATTATATTAAATGATTAATTGCGGTGTTTCAGCCACAAATTCCATATGCCACCAATAAGGCTCTGAGTTTATTGTTTTGTCATATATTCTCAGTATAAATATTTCTTCAACATCTTTTCTTAATAATATAGATACAACTCCAGAGAGAGAATCAGTTGAATGACGCAATATATGTCTGTTAATTATAGCAAATCTTTCATCACTAAATACGGACAGCCTGTAAATACCAGTAATTTCTGCGGTATATTTGATAGTGTCATTTTGTGGTGTCCATGTTGATAGTCCTGATGCTACTGTATATACGATATTTTTAATTTGTCCGTGTGGAATTTTAATCAGATTAGTTTTTTGAGCAATATTAGGTATTCCACTGGCAATATCATTGAGTTTCGTGTTAATGTCGGCTAATTTTATGTCAACGGTTGGTTGATCACCAAAAAAATCTTTAAAGGGTTTATTTATATTTCTGCGGAAATTTAAGAACAGTTCTATATGTTTAGCAAAAGTTTCTGCAAGATTATCATAATTAGTTTTTAGTGTGGTTACATCATTCCTGATCGGAATTTCCTTATCATCAACATATTTTTTATTAACAGCATCAAATTCATATTCCGGTGTTCTAAGATTATTAATGCCATTATTATTCATGTCGAGAAATGAGCGCATTATACCGCGGTTGGTTAATACGTACTTAGATTCTTGATCGTCAACATATTTCTTTGTTGCGGCGTCTGCATCTGCGGTTGGATTTCCAATGTCGGTGATTTTATTCTGATTCATATTAATGTCTCCGGTAAATACATCGCCGGATTTCTTAATATAATTACTGAGTGATGTACCAGAATCTTGTATTTTACCTTGATCGGCAAAAATAATTATATTAACAGCGACTGCAGTTGGAATTCTTATAAGAACATCTGATAGTTGTATATTACTCGTTTTTAATCGCCCCTGATTATCCCGAAAAACAACTACTTCATTTTGATCCACACTTGCGAGATTTAATAAATCATCAATTTCATTTCTGAGTTGATCAAGAGTTGCATACTTAGATAAATCAACTTGTTGATGACCTTTACCACGAGAAGATCTTCCATAAATATCTACCATAATTATTTATTATTAATTTCTGTTTAAATATGTCGTCGTAGTATATTCATGTACAACTTTGTGGGGTGGTTTTGTTGATTTTGATATAGCATCAAGTACGTTAAGTACTTCTCGACCACATATTGGTGGATCGGTTAATGTTTGTGTAGGTAATGTTGAATACCATATTGGAATACTTTGATAGCAACTAATATACTTTAAGAATTCTTTTGGTGGAGCTAGTCCATATGAATCAAAATAAATAATTCCACGTGGATCAATTGCATATCCGACCCAATGCGTGCCTGGACCAGAATTTTTATCGAGATTAATAATACCTGTTTCAATATTGTTTGGCTGTTTTGGTAATTGATCGCGCATGAAAACTCCTCTAAAATTTTTTATTTTTAATTTTTTAGCAGCATCTAGTAAATCAAAATTGGACATAGGAGATATCAGTAAACTGTCCCTGGTAATCTTAGGCCCTTTCCGTACCAGTGTGGGGTCCCTGGTAATCTTAGACCCCTTCCCTTTTTTTTTGGTGTTCGTTTTATTCCTTGTCCAGTTGCTTTCTTTAATGCCATCCCAGCAGCAGTTCCAACAGCACCTAATGCAGCTGCCTTTGCAACAGCTGGGGCTGCAGCTGCAATTAATGCTGGTATAGCAGCAAGAAGTGGAAATATACCACCCGTCTTAATTATATCTTTAATGGCACCCGCAGAAAGATTTATACCTTTATTTGATTTTTTTGCTTCATTGAAATGCCCGAGCTGACGTTCTGTAAGAGATAATTTATTTGAGCCGCTCATCTGATCTTTCTTTAGCAATATTTTTAATCCACAATTATTTTTTGATGCTGATTGTATCCTTTTAATCTGACCAGGAGTCAGACTAACACTAACATTATTATACGACATTATAATATTCATAAATAATCTAATTACATGTTTTCTACTGGAGCATCAACGACTCTCATTCGTCCACCAGCACCTTCAAGTAATATTGATTTATCGCTGAATATGACAGCAATTGCTCTGTAATTGGCAATAGCTCCTATTGTCACACGAGCTCGAAAATGTATATCGACTACAGATTGTCTGGTTAAATCTAAATGTTCGAGCGAAAAATAATAAATTGGGTATAATGTTGTAAAATCCAATTGTGATATTTGTAAACCAGTATCAACATTTTGATCACGTCCCATGAACGTCATTAGACGGTGATATACACGTGCTACATGATTTTGATCGAAATTCAGTAAAATATCCTCGGATGGTTCTTGATGTCCATTTATTCTTAAGGAAACTTCGGAAACACCAAGATTATCAAATATCATAATACTACGTGTTTGATCATCCACCCGTGCAGCATCTTGAAATGCAATAAATATATGTCGTGGTGCAGAAACACCTTGTTGTGATGCTATTTGCCACGTAAATAAACCATTAATATTACTCTGGATAGCATCTGTGGTCATTGTTAACCACGATAATGCTGATTTACCACCTTGATTCATAAAAGAGAGTAGATGATCTTCTTCAGTTATTGATGGAGTCATCACCGGCATCCACAATGAAAGTTTTGTCAGAATTACTTTGCCAGGATCACCAGCGAGTCTCCATAATGCATCGTTGTCGGTTGCTTTTCGTACAAGTACAACTGTATGCTTAGCTCCGAAAATGACTTTTCTGACATTTCTACAAAATCCAAACATATGTGATAGTGGAATCACACATGAAAATGCTCTTCTTCCACCACGCAACATTGCTCGACGTGATCTAAATCCTAAGTTGAAATCTGGATCTACATTAATAATCATACTTTGTACATCCGCATTGGCGTTTCTAGCAAAATTTCTTGGTTGTCCTATTTCATATTGTCGATACTTTGGAGAATCAGTTGTATCTTTTGCAAACATCATTGATGGACCAGCTGATCTTGAATAATCGTCGCTGTATCTAGCAAGACAAAGTATTGTTGTTGCAACATCAACATCTTTCTGAATTGATTCAATATTTTTACCATCAATCATGTACGTAGCACTATCAAATAACGCCATAATACCATTATTAACAAAACCGACATTAACTTCGTCTCCATATGCTGCTGGTGCTGCAGGATTAGCAATATTTAAAATTTCACCTTCTACTTCAATAAATGCTTCAGCGGGTAAGAAATATCTACTTGTATCCTGACCTGTAGTTCAATTCGTCCACGCTGATCTGGAATTCGTGCGTCGTAAGAATAAAATTGATAATCACGCACAGACTCATCTTTAAGTACTGGTGCGTCCATGTCAAATGCGGGATCAGATATACGTTTGAACATCTTTATTATAATTATTATCGTCTAAAACGAAGACTACTTCGGGAAGTGAGACCACTTCGGGAAGTGAAACCACTTCCTGCTATCAGACTAGCAGGTTATATTTTTTTCTTTTTCTGATAAAGGCACATCAGCCAACTCTGCTAGTTTTTGATTAGCAACTTGATTTATTATTTTACTGACATTTGCAGGCATAACTTCTGTACTAGGTAATTTTACTGGTTGAGGTCGGACCGCAGGTCTGCGTATTAATCGTGTTAATCTATCTTTAATCGCTGAAAATGCTTTACCAGCGAGATTACCCATAGCACCAATACCTTTTTCACGAACAACATCAATAGCTTTCATTCCCAGTTGCTTTGCAATCGGTATTGCTTTAGGGGCTATCCTTCTAAATAGACCCTGAACAACATCACCTAGTCCATTTCCGTAGGTTGTTTTGTATACAGGTAATCGAGAGTTTATCACCCTGACCATAGTTGGTCCACGTTGAGTACTATGTACGATCATTTTATTATAGTAATTGTATTTAATTACATACTTAGTCGCTGTAGTAGTCATCGGCAATTTCATTAATAAGAGACTGATAAACATCAACGTCCATGATACCACCGGTAAATAATCGTCTGCAAATATCGGCAGCTTCATTAATAATTTCTGGGGAATTATTACCAGCTCGTTTTCCTCCGATGAGAATTTCTAATCGATCGACATCAGCAAGGATATTATTGGGACAAGTAATAAGACCACTTCCTAAACCACTTCCAATTACACCGGGAGCGTCTTGAAATTCTTCTTCTTCCTCTTCATTTGGTTTCGATGATGTTGTTTTCTTTGGTGTAGGAGATAGAACTGGTATTTGTGATTTTGGTGATCCTGGATAAGCACGAAATGATTGCTCAGATGGTTTTGGAGGTTTTTGTTTCTTTTGTTTTTTACTTTGTTCTTCCTCCCCTTTTCTTAATTCAATTAAATTATCAATTGCCCTAAGATAATTCCGATATATTGGATCATCATCTCTAGATTGTTCAACATTCATACGTATGCGATATAAATATTTTTGCCATTGTCTACTGTTTTTAATATCTTTAGCGTGTTCAGGTTTCATTAATTTATCTCTTTGACTAAAACCATCCAAAGCAAACTCAGCTAGTTGATCTAGGTTAAATTTTTTAAGGTAATTAATAACTTTTTCATCAAATTTATTTATCAGTTCAGCAGTACTTGCATGACTCTTTTGTTCGGGGGCTGGTGCTGCAGCACCTCCAGGTTGATCTTCATCCTCGGGTATTTCCGGGACTGGCATCGCAGCAACTATTTCGGCTGGAAGTTCTCTAAGAATCTTTTTTGTCTGTTTTGTTCTTTTTGCTATTTTTCCAGTTTCCTCAGCGGTTTTCTCTAACACAGGTTGAATACCTTTAGTGGTCTCAGTAATAGGTTTAAATAATTGTTTTGTATCCTCCTCAAATTCAACATGAGATTCTTGTCGTTCTTGTAATTGTTGCTTGACAGCATCACGAACAGGTAAATATTTTCTAATTGCTTCTAGTCGCTCTCTTGCTAATCTAGCTGAATGAGGTTCCCCGATGACAACCATATTAATAATATTTATAATAATTGTTTAAATTACAGCAGCAGGAAGGGTGAACTCTACAACTTTGAGTGACCTACCGAGTAAACTAAACGCACTATAACACAAAAAACAAAAATGTCAAAAATAAATTAACAAAAATGAGCTAACTAAAACGATTTATTATCCGTTTTTTCAAACTATACGGTAATAATATTGTTAGGAGGGTTCGGTTTATCGTTATTGACCTTATTTTTCAGCCCCTGTAGGAACCTTTATTTTTGTAAAATAAGGTCTCGTACAAAGTTGTCTGTTCACCCTCCCTGCTGCTCGTACATATAAGCAAAGGAACACATGTCAAACGTTTTGTTGAATATGCAAAGCAATAAAACCAATAGGCTTAAATCGCACCTATCACTTATTACTGATTTCATATTCAGTTAATATATTTCTCTATATATGAAACGGTACAACGTCCTCCTCCTCATCATCTCATCCTCGTCCTCGTCATCCTATCCTCATCTTCCTTCTCGACCTCGACCTCCTCGTCATCTTCTCCTCCGCATCTTCTCCTCATCTCCTCTTCATCTCGTCCTCTTCCTCCTCTTCCCTCCTCATCTCTTTCTCTTCTTCCCTCTCCTCCTCCTCCTCATCATCATCATCTCATCCTCTTCCTCCTCCTGCGCCTCCTCCTAATCATCATATTCATCCTCATCTTCATCTCTTCCTCATCCTCATCATCTCATGTTTTATTTCATCCTCATCTTCATCTTATCGTCATCCTCATTTTATCGCCATCATCATCATCGTAATAAATGTTAATAATAATGTATGATGCTATGTATAACATTGGAATGGTGAAGACGACCACGTAGAGCCCATTTATTTCACAAGATTATTTAAGAGAAGGAAATTAAATCCATTACGCTCTCAGATTTTTGTTTTCAAGTGTTGAAATGGAAACAATTTGTTAATGGTTTCGCTTATGTTTATACGGACCCAGCATAAAACAGTCATGAGTAGGTTAGTCGATATATGGTACTGCTAAATTCAAAATGGTTGTGTTTAGTTCAGTTTAAGCAGTACCCAATAGTACATAAACAGCTGGTATTGTTGTAATTACTGTATGTTTATTTAGGACTCGCGTTATTGATTCAGTTCCCATAGTAAACCCATGCAAACACCGTAATTTTACAAATTTAGTAACTTTCAAATTTCTTATGATTAAAACTATTAGTATATAGACGTCTGCTTGATTACAGTTGTTTCTGTGTAGAGAAAATAAACCATAGCACTTGTGCGATCTACCAATCTGATTAAAATCAGATCTCCGCTGTTATACATGATCTGACAGGAACTGCTAAGGGGATATGTTCTGGAAACGTATGTTATTACTATAATTGCTAATTTTATCAACCAATCAGATGAAGTATTATCTATCGCGCTTGTAGACTGAGCAGTGTGGAGGGAGAACTGAACGATTTAATTCGCTTTCAGATTTTTGAAAGCTGCATTTCCATTGGCTAATCCAAAGGTCATCAGAACATGACTCTTAAGCTGTCGTCGTCAGATCTTCACCTAAGTCAGCGAAGATCTGATTTTAATCAGATTGGCGATCTACATGTCTGAAACGGGTGTTTTCAATTCCTCGCCAAATGGTCGGGTGTTTATTTCAATTACGAGTTTTTCTAAATTTCAAGTCTACAAATGGGTTGAAATTTCATCAATAAAACATCGTTTAATCCCGAGTTACCTTTAGTACTATAACCATTTATCTCCTTTTAAAATAAGATTGAAATATATTATCAGATAGTCAAAATAAGCAACAATGAGTAAAAGGTCAAGGTAACGATCTATATGTGCATGTATTGCTACCGAAATTACCTAAAATTCCTCCAGAACTAATTCAATTTAAAACTTAAGTAAGGTATGTCTACGCCAATTAAAATACCACATATGAAGTTCCAACACCTTCCATGAATGAAATTGGTGTGATTCAAAATCACGAGGGGTCATCACCATATTAAGTATAGTGGTATAGAGACCCAATAGATTGTGTCTGAAGTCTACTTCTTTATAACACAACTAGGAAATATCACATTGCTGAAGTATACTGCTTTATAACACAACTAGGAAATATCACATTGCTGAAGTATACTGCTTTATAACACAACTAGGAAATATCACATTGCTGAAGTATACTGCTGTATACCACAACTAGGAAATATCACATTGCTGAAGTATACTGCTTTATACCACAACTAGGAAATATGACATTGCTGAAGTCTACTGCTTTATAACACAACTAGGAAATATCACATTGCTGAAGTATACTGCTTTATACCACAACTAGGAAATATCACATTGCTGAAGTATACTGCTTTATAACACAACTAGGAAATATCACATTGCTGAAGTATACTGCTTTATAACACAACTAGGAAATATCACATTGCTGAAGTATACTGCTTTATACCACAGCTAGGAAATATCACATTGCTGAAGTATACTGCTTTATAACACAGCTAGGAAATATCACATTGCTGAAGTATACTGCTTTATAACACAACTAGGAAATATCACATTGCTGAAGTATACTGCTTTATAACACAACTAGGAAATATCACATTGCTGAAGTATACTGCTTTATAACACAACTAGGAAATATCACATTGCTGAAGTATACTGCTTTATACCACAACTAGGAAATATCACATTGCTGAAGTATACTGCTTTATACCACAGCTAGGAAATATCACATTGCTGAAGTATACTGCTTTATAACACAACTAGGAAATATCACATTGCTGAAGTCTACTGCTTTATAACACAACTAGGAAATATCACATTGCTGAAGTCTACTGCTTTATACCACAACTAGGAAATATCACATTGCTGAAGTATACTGCTTTATACCACAACTAGGAAATATCACATTGCTGAAGTATACTGCTTTATAACACAACTAGGAAATATCACATTGCTGAAGTATACTGCTTTATAACACAACTAGGAAATATCACATTGCTGAAGTATACTGCTTTATAACACAACTAGGAAATATC
>JAECUM010009155.1:0-52316 GCA_016617855.1 Megalonaias nervosa
AACCGACCTGGCAAGATCACATTTTTATTTTAAAACACGGCAGAGCCGGGTATCTTTGGTAGTGCAAAAACCCTAACGGGTCCGGGTGGCCGGGCCGTGTAAGTGTCCATCCCTAATTTAAAGAAATATTTATTTACGTCTTGCACTCAAAGCGGGAAAGAACTCTAATAATTTTTTAATATATCAACGTAAATGACACCAATATAAAAGAATTATTATTTATAGAAATAATTTTTCTTCTGAAGATATATGTAACTCTGGCAATAATTCTTTATTTGTAGACTACAGACTTTAATTAGATTTTTAAACAGTAAAGTGCTGTCATAAGCAAATTCGAAATAACTTTTATTTTGGCGAATTTTTCATTTGGTTTGAAAACTTATACTGGTATTTCAACTCTCCCGATAGCCCCCCCCCCCTTCTGACCACCCCCTCGCACCCCACCCCCATTAGTATGCCACTAAGAAGTAACATTTACTTTTGCTTCACTTGCAGAGTTTTTGATTGAAAAGTTAAGCCGAAGCACTAAATACTAATAAAAATACAGGTAGTGGGTTCAACAAGAGGAGGGTGGGGGAGAGGGTCAGTTTCAGCTAGAAATTGCACAGTTTGGAATGAAAACTAAACTATTAAAAGCATAACAAAGGAACATTTTTTGAAACCGAATCCCACAGATAAATTCCGTGTCAGTCCATGATAACTACAACCGTTACTACTACTGCTGATATTATTTGCTTTAGTTTTCTTCCCATCTACAGGTTTTATTTCTTCAACTGTTAAGACAGTCAGTTCTCTTATTAAAAAATGAATCCAATTAAAACCTTCATGTAATTTGTAGATTTTGACAAAAATCACTTTACTCAGAGATGTAAGTATAATCATTATACTTATAACTATTTTTTAAAAAAAAAACAAAAACTGCAGTATGCATATAGATTTCAGAATTAGGAAAATGTTGGATCAAATGAGAAATTCATTATCTCATACAAATGCCAACCTAGCCACAAGTCTTGAGAAGGATTTATATGGAGATTAACAAATAAAATAAAATATGCATGGAGACACAGCACGAAGTAATAAATTACTACCACATCGGGTTTTGTAGCTGCTTGATGTTGTTGTTGTTGTTGTTGATGATGATGATGATGACTACATTCTGCAATATTGCAAAAAGCAAGAAGAAGAAATACATTGTAAATTTAAAAGTAATGTGAAATGAAAACATTATAAATCTACAACGTTGTCGTCAGTATGAACTGAATCATATATTAACTTCAAATTCAGGTAATTAGTAGAAGACTTTCTGTCAGTTTTACCTAGATTTTGAACTAATTGCACTTGATCCTAGGTAAGTTCATCAGAAAATTTTCAATTTCATTAAGGCAAATCAGTAATCAAGTAATGTGTATTTTCTTAAATGTTCAATATCTTTATGATGAAAGGGCCTACATCAATAACAACCACCTAATAGTTTTGCTATATCAATAATTGGGCAATGATAATATTTTTAACTTGAATCAGTGGTGTAGTCATGAACAACAACAACAACAACAACAACAACAATAATAATAATAATAATAATAATCGGGAATAATGTCATACGTACCGGACTCAATATTGCTTCGACGTGCGCTTTAGGTATGGCCATTGTTCCCAGTGCAGATGTTAGGCCTACTTGGTTTTGAGCGATCGTCAGGCTGATGCAATTTGTGGCTGTACATTTTTTTTAAAAACTTGTTCTGTGTATAAAAGTATATACCAAACTGTAAGTTTCATGCTAGCGCACAATACTTAACTATTGTAGACTATTAGGCTTAATAGCATTGTAATAATCATGTCGAACACGAAGAGTGAAGTGAAGCCAGTCGCCGGTGAGTTGGAACAGAAGGCGAGCGAAATGTCTGTTGGTGAAGGGGAACAAGAAGATATTGTCGATCCATGGACTGTAACCAGCGCATCAGCTAAGGGAGTAGACTATGATAAACTCATCAGTAAGTATTCGAATAATGCCATTTAAAATTCTACCATTTAGTTAATTGATAATTGGATAAATGATTCTCTACTGTTTGGTTTTATAAAATGGTTTACTTATACCACCGTCACAGGCAATTAATTGGCGAGTGTACACATTAGTTTACCCCCGAATCAAGTGCCTGTGACCACCGTGTTGGCACAGGGGTTCGTATCGTTGCTTACAATTTAACTATCAGTCGTATGTATATTATAAAATAATACAAGGGAGCACACTTCTCTACTTTCTCTAGTCCCACAGTGAAAGACCTCGACCCTGATCTTTATGATTTGGGCATTGAGGTCTTGGTGCCTGAATAACGGCACTATGTAGCGTGTTTTGATGTTGACTAACATCGTAACGAAAGTACAATTTTCAGGAATATCTCAGACACTTGGCAGCCCATAGCGACGCTTTTCAATACCTGTCAACCAGTTGAGATGAAAACCTGTATACCAGACCAATAAAAACTTTACAAAGACCAAAAAAACCTTACACAAAAAATGTATTCATACATTATATAAGATAAACAGCTTTAAAACAATAAATGCTATAAACAAACTAATTTTATACACATTTATATAATTATTTACATCTCTGAAACTTTATTTCATTTTATTCTTTTGATTTTCAGTGTGTTGTAACACACGCGTTGTTATATGCAACACATGCACCCTTTTTTGCACTTTTCAAAATGTAATCAGGGGTTTTAAAGTCTATGCAGCAGGTGTCAGTGTTTATTTTACACTGTATAAATAATGTTACCATATTTATTGTATATGTTGGGAGAACGTATTTGTTGGGACACCATAAATTAATTTTAAAAGTAATTTTTGTGTGCACTGTATGTTCTGGGACACATCGTTTTTTTCGAGTCGTAAGTTGTGGGACACCTTTTAAATCATTCGAAAATTGCATGTTGGACAATGCACTGCAACTGAAATTTTATTTTAAAAAATATGCAGCTCTGTACTTGAGATAAAGCTCTTTAATCCACTGCAATAGCTTCTCATCAACACAACCCTTCTCCTGCACACGTATGATCCATTCTTTCACTACATGAATATTTTTTTTAGCTTTCTCATACCGTGAAAAATTGTTAGAGGCAATGCATCACCTGAAGCAAAAACTGCAAGGGCTAAAGTCAGATTTTTTCAAATCTGCACCAGTCTTGCAAATTCTCACACTTTTGACCCCCCATCTTATTGTCAGTCAGTCCAGGAATGTGATCAAAGTACACTAGAATTTCATCCATGTTAATGATCATATTGTTGGCGAAATCATCTGCTGCTCTTCTGGCCATCACACATTCATCACATGATTTTTTTCTCTCCAAATCTTCTGGGCGACGCTGGGTCATTGATGTCCATGCACAAAGCACTATAATGTGTCACTTTAAAAATTGTTCATTGTTTCAATTTATTTTCAAAATTTCCCTGAATACTGGTGCAAAGGAACCAAAGTTAGCCTCCATATCTTGGCCGTCTTTGTATATTGAAAAAACAATAAAAAATTGCACACTTAAAAGAATCCATAGTCGGCTTCGGAGGTCAGCTTGCTTTGCAATAAAATAACCTTTGTATTGATATCCTTTTTTTGAAAAAAATGGCTTCAGAGTGTCCAAAGTCGGCTTCCGAGGTTGGCTTGCTTTGTAATAAAAATAACCTTTGTCTTTGATGTCCTGTCAGTAAGTTCAAAGAAGGAGTTTACTGCTGGCTGCCAGTTGTGTTTATTCACTACCTGGGTTGCTATGTGCTTGGCATCTGTAGTTATAATTAATACAAAGGAGCACTGATGTCTGCGGGTAAATAGTAATGATACTTTTGTAACCCGTGCTGGCGAAAAGATTGTCACCTGCACTCATGTGTTTTCAAATAATGATTTTCATTTGCAATATACTGTCATACAGTGGACATGGATATAATTCAGTCTTGGTTATTTTGCACCTAATACTGTGTCATGTGTGAATGGCAGTTGTCTTCAATATATGGGTTGATTATTTCCCTCTTGTTTGCGAGATCATCTGCTTCTCTTCTGGCCTTCACGAATTCATCACGTTTTTTTTTTTACTCCAAATATTCTGGGTCATCAACATATGTGCACGAAGCACTATATTGTGTCACTTTAAAATTTGTTCCATTGTTTCAATTTATTTTCAAAATTCTTGTGAATACTGGTGAAAAGGAACTAAAGTTTGCTTCCATATCTCGGCCATCTTTGTATATTTTAAAAAAAAAAAATCGGCTCACTTAAAGGAATCCATAGTTGGCTTCTGATGTTGGCTTGCTTTGCAATAAAATAACGTTTGTACTGATATGCTTTACAAAAAAAAAAGTAACCAAAGTTGGCTTCTGAGGTCGGCTTGCTTTGCAATAAAAATAACCTTTTGTCTTTGATGTCCTGTCGGTAGGTTCAAAGGAGTTTACTGCTGGCTGCCAGTTTTGTTTATTCACCACCCAAGGCTTCTGTGTGCTTGGCATCTGTAGTTACAATTAATACAAAGGAGCATTGATGTCTGCGGGTAAATAGTAATGATACTTTTGTAACCCATGCTGGCGAAAAGATTGTCACTTACACTCAAGTGAATGTGTTTTCAAATAATGATTTTTATATGAGAGATGCTGTCATACAGTAGACCTGGATATAATTCAGTCTTGATTATTTTGCACCTAACACGATGTCATGCGTGACTAACAGGTATCTTCAAGATATCGGTTGGTTATTTCCCTCTTGTTTGCGATTTTGTTAGATCCTGTTTTCAGTCGGATAACATGTTCAAACCTTTGAGCACAATCACACACAATTTGTTTCTCAATGTTCATGTCAATGAACAATGTGTGTTATCGAACATAAGCGATACATGCTACAATAAGGAAGCCTACGCTACATATGGAGATTTCATGGATATATTTTATTCTTTAATGCTCATGTTGAACAAAAGGAATAAATGATAACAACACAAGGTTAGTTTCTTTCTTTTTATTATCAAATAAGCATTTTTTAAATCTCTTTTATTGCAATGTGCAGTCGGGGGGGGGCAAGCACAAATGCAATATAAATTTATTTCGTTCAAGTCTTGGGACATATGACCTCGGTAAAAAAAAAAGTTTCACCATAAGTTCTGGGACAGGAAAAAAATTATTATTTTATTGTGTCCCAATATATACGGTAAATATGACAACTAAGCAATTTTTCAAATATACATTCTGTCATGGACACAGGTTGGAAGATGTCCAAGTAATTTAAAACCTCCTATTTTTTCCTTATTACACTCATTCCTATTTATGTATCTAGCTAGGACAATCATCAATGCCACAAGAAATGTTATCACTGAATAGTTTGTACAGGTAATAGGATGAAATTGACACCTGCCATGGTTTTGTTTCGGGCACTGGTTATTTCTCCCATCTGTTAAGTGTGTCAATTCTCAAATACAATAAAACCAACAAGGGGTGCCATAAAACACACTAAGGCTACAATAAAATCTGTGACAGACTTCCACTAGATTTAGTGGCTTTCCACTAGGGGGAAATCGACCAGATTGATTGGCCATCCACTACTCATAGTGGGTAGTTAATTCACTACCAGTGTCAACCAGATTGAGTGGACAATCTGTATGCCATGATGCGTATACTGTAACAATATATGTACAAGCATGCTCAATCAAAATAAAATGTACAGGTTGATTGGAAGCTCTCCTATGAGGAGTGGCAGAAAGATGTTACAATAATCTGGATAATCTGGTAGGTCTTCTGTTTGTAGCAACAATGATTAAAACAAGCAACAATAAAATTTTGAAAACAGTCTCAAATATATTGAATCACCAGAGTTACTATATGACCCCTATGCAGAATTCATGAAGCTCATTTTCTGATGATGTTTGCCAGGCCTGCACCAATCTGGATGGTGATTTAGTCTGATCCCTATTAGCAGTGGTTAGTGAACACGTATTTTCCAAAAGCTTCCATGATCCCTGCCTTATCCAAGAACATCCTGAAGCTAGTGTGATCTCTGCCTTATCCAAACAATCACAACTGTAAAAGAAACCTGAGAAAATATCAGTAGAACAGCAAAAAGAGTATTCATTTTCCAAGAGTAAACCATGTTCAGGCAATCTAGTATCAAACCCACCTTTTCTTCTCTCTCTCTCACTCCTCTAACTTCTTTAACAGCTAAATTTTGACCGCTTCAAATGCACAGATTGTCCAGTTATACATAGCTGCTCAAAATCGTTTTGTTGCTATTGCAAAGGTTTTGATTGGATGATGCAAGATCAATGGCAAGAAATTCTTGGAGAGAATCCTGCAGTACATCTACCAGTAATTAACATTTAATCCCAGTCTGATAATGATAGACTACACTGATTTTGAAACTTAAAACATTTAGTCAACCCAAGTTGAATTTCTTGCTGAACTGAACTTGTCTGGACTATATAAGATGTGTGCAATGAACAGATCATGCATACTGCACAGCTTTCTGAAATATTGCCTTTTTTGAGAGAGTGAGGTAAGAAAAATAGATGGGTTGATAGTGCAGGTGGAATGCACTTGTTCAGAAGTTGAATTTCCAAATAAGAGTGTTACATTGTCTTGCTTGAATAAGTGCTTTTATTTATGTATTCATTTGGATGTGCAGAACAGTTAAAACAAAATCACAATGGTGCAGATTTACTTGATAACCAAAATAACAGTGTTACAATAACACCGTTTTGCAATCATTATTACATGTTTCAAGCATGATGCATGCTTTACCTGCATTTTACATTTCCACTCTCCCTGGTAACTTTTATTTTCTTCACATTTTCGTGTTAACAACAAGTTAACAACAATCTCCAATGTATGCATAATGGATAATTTATAATGTGTACTATGAATGGCACATTATACACCAACGACTTCTTTAATAATCCTTATATAGATACTAGTAGGGCAAGGTTGACACTGGGGATTAATTAGTGACCTTGATCTTTAACCTTTTGATCCACAAATCAATAGACCTCTTCCATATGTAAAGTGCAAGCCCTCAACAAACTTACCACAAGGTAACTGGTCTAGAACTTGTCATAATAAAGAAATCATTTTTCTTCTTGCAGTAATAGTGACCTTGACCTTTAACATTGGACCCCAACATTAATACGCTTCTTTTTTACCCTAAGTACAAGTGTTCCACTAACTTTGGGGTTAGTACCTGACTGAGAACTGAAATTTGTAAGCAGAAACCTTTTAATTTTTAATCCAGTGACCTTGACCTTTGTCCTTTTCACCCCCAAAACCAGTATGTTTCTTTCCAACTTGAAGTGCAAGCCATCCAGAAAGTTTGGTCAATGTGTGAAAACCATTTTATTTTCTGTCACAGGACCTTGACCTTTAACCATTTGCCTCTGAAACCATTAGACTTCTTTACCCCTTCCCATCCCAACTCTAATGAAATGAGTAGACTTCTTCCTTACCCCATGCCATCCCAAATCTAATGAAATGATTAGACTTGCTCCATACCCCTAGCCATCCCAACTCAAATGAAATCAGCAGACTTCTTCCTTAACCCTAGCCATCCCAGCGCTGATGAAATCATGCGACTTCTTCCGTACCCCTGACCATCCCAACTCGGATTATTTTATGTAATGAAATGGGTACATATGGATGGCCATTATAAAATAACACACTACCTTATGACAGGCATATTGTACATTATATTTTAACACTGTAATGTAATGTAAATTGCAGTGTTATCACTAGCAAGGAAAGAGCTCTTTCTTTGAAACCATAAATGACAGGATGGATATATTATTCAGTTTTCAGTGTGCTTCAGAGTAATAAAATTTTGTTAGGTTTTGATGCATATAATAAACAAAATACAGAGCTATCATATCTGGTTGCTTTATAGCAAAGTTCTCACCATTTCCACCACTAGCATAAAATGCACCGCCATGTTATTTCTTTGGTGGCAGCATGTGTATGCATTACTTTAAAAGCAACTACCCATGCTTGCAATAAAAGTGTAAATTAAAGTGTTTTACCTTAAAATATCCCATACAAATGATTTTTAAATCATTTTCTCATCCTACTTGTACATATGAACAATTAAATTAGTGTTTTATATTCCTGATGCAACAATATTTTATCCAAAAATAAATGTTGAGTTGGAGGAATTTACCTTTACACCACTTGTAAATGGTGGTCATAGTGAATTTTTCACTGGTATCTGTCTCCTGATTTGTTATTCAAGCAGCAGAGTAGATAGCAGTGTGCTTATGAAACACGGAACATGGCTAATTGGTGCAGTGCATTGTGGTGAAAAAAGTACAGATTCAGTAGTGTCACTAAGATTAAGAATGATAGATCTCTGCAGACAAACTTAACAAGTTCGGGGGCTTTTTTGAAAATCAGTCACTTCTATTTAGGTATTATAGGACTGAAAGTGTGGCACACTTGTCAGCAAAGATGAATTTTACTAACTGAAAATGTTATCCTGGATAAACTATTACTGTGCTGGGGTCCATACAGATTTCTATTACTTTTTTGTGCAAAAGGTATATCATCATCTAGCTGTTAATAATACCAACAAGTGTTTACCAGTGACAATAGCCATCAGTAAAGTTACACCTAATTTAATTTTCAAACAATTCCTCTGGTTATTGTCCCTTTCTCTCATCACAACAACAACTGCAACAGCTACAAGCAAGAGTACTGTAAAAGGCACATTATACACCCTTCTCAAAATTAAATAATCCTGTGTGTAGACAACTGAAATTTGCACCAAAACCACTTCTTTCAGTCAGTAATACTGACCTCTACCTCCAAAATGAAAGGCTTCTTCCTTATACTTGGTATAAGCCATACACAAAAGTCTGGTCCAGGTGTGTGATGCACAACTAACATTATTCTGCAGAAACCTTTTGTCCTCTTTCAGTTAGTAACCTCAACATTTTGATCTCAAAATCAACAGGTTTCTTCCTTACCCCAAATCCAAGCCATCCACAAAGGTCCAAATATGGTAAGCTGAATTGTTACTGTACAGGAACCATGTTGTTTCTTTCAGTTGTAATAACCTTGACCACTGACCTTTAGACCCCAAAATCAATAAGGTTCTTCCATACCCCAAGTGCAAGCCATCAACATAGTTTGCTAACCACCTATGATGGAGAATTCCCGTTATTATGCTGAAAAAGTTCTTCTTTCTGCACCAGTCCCTTTGACATTTTGACCTCTAAATCAATAGGCCTCTAATTCACACTAAGTACAAGCTATCCACACAGTGACCTTGGTCTTTGACCTTCAAATCAATAAAGTACCTCCTTACTCCAAGTGCAAACTACCCAGAAAATCTGGTAACTAGTTTGTGAACCAAAGACATTGTTCTGAAACGAAACTGGTTATCGATGGATGGACAGCACATAAAATAATACACTCCCCCTTAAGGTGGGCATATAATAAAAGCAATAACAAGAGAACAACTTCAACAAGTACTAATAGCAAACAGAATTAAATGCTGTTACTATAGTATTATTTTCCAAATTTATTAATTCAATTTCATTTTACTATAGTTTCAAAAAACTTGTGAGTAAATAATGAGCAAAAAAATTGGCATTCTACATTTAAACCCATGCTTGACATCTTTCTTTTAACATAACATGTCCAGGTGAAATCAACTTGCATCTCATTTTTATTTTAAGATAAATGTGCTAGAAGTGGGTGAATGATGCATCAACACTTGATGGTTTGCCTGAAAAAAAGAGGTCTCCAATGACTTTCCAGTATTACATATACTAGCTCCCAAATTTGAGCATAGTTACCTTTTTCCTATGGCATGCTAAACTGGATGCTATATGCCTTAAAATTTATGCAAATAAGTATCATCTACATATATAGCCAATTGCTGAATGCACATTTTTTATTCTCTGGAAGTCAGTGTTCTCCCACAAACAGACTAGTTTCTTCCGTATTACATACATGCACATTGCACCAGTCTTGTAGCACTTAACATAATTTTAATCATGACTGTGAAATAGACTAATAAATCTGTCCCAATAATGGGATTACTATTGATAGCCATCTGAATAACCATCATGTTATCAAGACAGATTTATCAGTAAAGCAGCTGGTTTTCAACCTGGATAGGTTTGTATTGTAACATTACAATCATTCGATAGGTTATACAAATTAACTGTATTACTTCAGAAACGTTGAATACTGTGAAATAATTTATTTCAAGGACATGTTTTTGTTGATTTGCAAAGAATGATATATGTCAGCATACAAATGGTCTTATAGGTCTTTTTTAAACATCGCATTGATGAAAATTACATTTTTTATTTGGTGTTCAAATTCATGGTTTGTAGTTGCCATGAAATTTACAAAAAAAATGAGTGCCCCACAAACAAGTGAATTAAGCAGTACTTTGTTCTATTAGTCCCAGGCAGTTATTTGTACACTGAGAAAACCATACAAAGATATTGTAAATTCATACCTTTTTGTGGGTATCAAATATGCAACAACAAAAAAAAATGCTGGTACTTTAAGTCCTGGGTGGGTAAGTGGTTTTATTCTCTTCACAGACTGATTACTGTTTGTTATGCTTAAATTTGTGGTTTGTACCAACCATAAAATTCACCAAAATTACTACCAACTAATAATAATAGTGAATTTACAGTAACAGAATTACAGCTGAGACACGGAGTGCAATATTGTACTTCTACACAGTGAAAGTCTATCTCCAATACTTGGCTTTGGACATCTTTTTTGTTCCAAAATGATGGACTCCCAATTGTTAAATTCTAGTGGATGCTGACATCAATTTTCAAAATCCTATGGTAAATCCTGTAGAGTTCTGCTGAAGCTGCAATATTTTTTATTTTCAAATGAGAAAAATAATTGAAATTCATACACATCTGTTAATGTTTTTTAAAGGCATGCCAGTTTTCAGTGATGAAATACATCTCTCATCATTCTATCCATGTCATCTCTGGTTTCCTCATTTTCCAAATTCATCCCTTCTTTAAACAGCAAGTATGCAACAGCTGCATTATTTTCTCTGGCAGCATACACTACTGGGGTCTCTTGACTTGATGTTACCTTCTCTGGCTTGGCTCCATATTCTAGAAGAAGCTCACAAATCTGGTAGTTACCACCTTTGGCTGCTAAGTGCAGTGGTGTCCCTTGATCATAACCTGCACTATTCACATCAGCATTTTTTTCCAGGAGATGGTGCACCAAATCAATATGGCCAAGATATGCTGCCAGATGAAGTGGAGTCCAGCCATTACACCCCTTACCATTGATATTGGCTTTGCTATCCAGAAGCATCTCCATCAGCTCTTTGTTATTGTTTCCAACTGCCTGGTGCAGAGGTGGAAAGACATCTCGGCTATCATTTCCATTGACACTGGCACCTTTGCTTAGGAGATAGTCAATTGTGTCTCGCTGGCCATTTTGTGCTGCAATACACATGAATGACCTACCATCATCCATTCCCTCCTTTATGTCTGCCCCAGCTTCAATCAGTGGTTCTATTGTTTTCTTTGTTCCAGAAGCAAAGGCCTCATGGATTGGTTTACGATTTCTCTCTGTCTTGGCATTTAAATCTGCCCCCTTTTCCAAAAGGATCTTTACAGCATCTCCAGTTTTCCTCATGGCTGCCCTGTGTAATGGAGTACATCCATCTTTTAAAGTTGAATTGATGTCTACTCCTTTCTCAATGAGGAAACCAACTGACAAATGATGGCCACGACGTGCTGCAACATGGAGAGGTGTGGCACCAATTTTCATTAAGTAATACATCTCTTTGCCAAAGATTTGTATTATGTCGTCTCCTCTGTGGTCATCTTTTGCATCCTTGTCCACCCCCAGGTCCAGCAAACATCTGACCACTTCCTGTGATCCATCAACATCACATGCACATGCAGCCTGGAGACCCCACTGTGTTTCATGCTTGAACCACTCCTCTGTCTTTACCAGAAGCAACTCTTGTTCCTCAAGGAATTTCTTTATTACCACGTTGCGGCCATAGTAACAACACCAATAGAAAAATGACCTTCCCAAAGGACCTCTCTGTTGAAGAACTGGTATTAATGTGCCCATCTCTTTCATGAACTCAAACCACTTGCTGACAAACCTTTCATCTGCCAGAGCATCATGCTGGGCTATCAGCCGCACGTGGCCATTCAGGATTTCATATGTGAACCGTTTTCCCAGCGCAGTCAGATCCATGGCAAAGAAGTAAAGTACTGATTCATTGGGGTTGGTTATGTACTTGTTGGTGCGAACCCGATGAATCAAAAAGTCAATGCTACAGAGTTCAATAATCTTGGCACAATGCTTCTGAAACAGCCAATGTGCAACGTAATGAATGATACGATCATGAGCAAACTCAAACACACCTTCCTTTACAGGTTTCAGGAAAAATCCAGTGAGCAATTCAGCTGCATACCTCATTTTACTCATAGTCACATGAACAGGGCAATCCAAAAGTGTCAACAGCTGCTTCATTATATACAGCATGCGTGGTTCACACTCTTCTATGGTTGGTTGATCAAGCTCTAATCTGCCATCCATCAACACCCCCACGCTCAAAGTGAAGAAGATAATTCGATCAAATCGATACACTTTCTCAATGATATTACTCACGTATGACCAAGGGTTGCGGAAGTAAGCTGGACCTTCCATCTGGAATGTGTGGACTTGACAAAACATTCTATAGGCTAATGGGTAGCTGTAGTAAGTGCTATTGAAATCCAGTTGACTCATTTCATTGCGAGATAAGGTGTGATAGAAATGAGCAGCATTATTCATTAAGATACCTTCTCTGTCCTTATCATTGCCCCTGGTGCGGCTTGAGCCTTCAGGGTTAAGATTTATGACAACATTTGGCCTGAAGACTTCCATCTGCTGAATCTCTTCTGGGGCTCTCTCCAAGTGGTATTTATTGACTGTAATTATCAGAAGGACTCTGGGCCGGTTCAAAGTCACAGATGTCATCATATCATTCAGATATGGCCGCCAAGCTTCCACTGTGGTTAGAGTGTAAGCTGCTTCACCAAATATATTCTCTATCACAACAATTTGTCGTTCCTCGTTATCAAAATGCACCTTATTTTTCCATTCATCTGGACTATTTATGTATAATGGTGTATACTGCTGACGGTTCTCTTCATTAACTGAGTTTTTCTTGTAATTTCTTCTATCCCAAACTTCTCTGTCTCGACCTGGAGGTTTCTCCCCTCCTTTTGCAAAATGCATTAGAAGATATTCAGTTGTCGTTGTTTTTCCATCACCAGGTGCACCAATGATTGTGACCCATCCATTGTACCATAGAGTTTTCTTGGCTGCAATAATGGCACGACTTTCAAACACAACATCGCCAGTGTTTGGCACTTTTCTTGAGAAAATTGTGTTCCAGTCTGTTGAGAAAAAAAAAATCACAGTAGAACAGAAAATGTTTTGAAATCTAACTCTTCATGCACACATGTAAAGGAAGATTCTTCTATAATGATGACTTGAAAGGTGTTTAAAAAAAAGGTTGATTATTAACCAACAAAGAATTCCCAATGGTGCTATGGCCAGAGTGCAAACCATAAATATTTTAAATTCATTTTTATTCACAAGGTACTAATCTTTTAAGATAGTTTGGTTCCTTTGAACCAGAATGACACAATAGTGCCTGAGAAAATGATCTAAACACAAACCCTAACCAAGAAAAACAATGGAACTCAATGTGAAAGTAAGCGCAAATCAATGAACCATGAAATACAGGTCAGAGTAACCTTGTTTTCATTAATAGCTGTCCTCAAGATTCAATTAATACTAAGTTATGTTGAACAATAGGTAATAGTGCCTGTGAAAATCAACTAAAAGCAAAAGTTAGCTGCAGCATTCCACATTATGCATCTAAACATCCACTATAAGTAATAGTCTTAGAAAGTGGCCTAAAATCAAACCCTACCTACAGAAACTGAACTAAATGTAAAGGTTAACAAAATCCACACAAACAGAAAAATATTATAATGGCCTAGTTTTCACTGATAACTGAAGCACTCCATATGACATCATTGCATAAAAAGTTGATCAGTCACTGCACCATGAAATGAAGGTTACAGCACCCTAATTGTTACTGAAAGATGTAGTACTTCAGATAATGGAATCAAATACGTCTGAGATAAGAAACCCGGGCATACATGTTAAGCCTCTGATCAAAGCATTGGTGTTAAACATATGACCTTGATCCCAAGGACACAAGTGGAGAGCAAGCATGTTGCAGAATGAATTCTCTTAGCTTCATAATGATTCATCCAACATTTGAAAACAAAACCATTAAGCGGTTTAGGAAGAGTAAAAAAATGAAATAACCTTGATACAATCTGTTCAATGACTGCGACCTTGACTGTGTATCACTTAATAAAGATTCATACCAAGTATGACAAAATGCCAACATGGGGGTGTAGGAAATACAAGTAAATAAAAAACTGAACCAAAATCTTAACACAGTAATTTTTATGACTGACCAGGACATGTCGCAGAATGAATTGTCATGAATTCATAGTGATTCATCCATTGTATGAGAGAGGTAGGGTAGCTCCATTGGCAGAGGGAGCAACTTGCAATCCAAGGATCATATATCTGATACCTGCACAGACCAGCCTGGGTCAGCTTGCCTCGGTGTGTCCTTAGAAAAAGCACTTTGTTCTAATTTCCTTGGCATGATATAGCCAATAATGTGTTAAAAGTGCCATTATAACAATAAAAAAGAAAAAAATAATCATCCAATGTGTGAACAAAATCCAACAAAGGGTTTGAGAAAGATAGGTAAATGAAAAATGCTTTAACATAAAGATTATTGCATAATCTATGACTGTGGCCTTGATCCCAAGCCCAAAAGGAACAAAAGTGCATGTCACAGAATGAATTACCCTAGTGTCATAATAAATCATCCCAAATATAAAGAAAATTCAGCATGGAATTCAGGAAATGAATGCAAATGTAAACATATTAACCAAAACCTTAAGGTACATTTTCTATGACTTTGACCTTGACATGGCACAGAATTCATAATGATTTGTCCCAAGTATAAAAAAAATCATTCAGGGATTTAGGAAAAATAAAGACAAATCAAAACACTTTAGCCAAAACCTAAATGAATATTTCCTGCAACCCTGACATGTTGAGGAAAAAAAATGTGATCTTGACCCACGATCCAAGGGGCAAAAGCACATCAGAGAATGAATTGTCCATAATGATTCAAAAATGTATGAAGAAAATCCACCATGGAATTTAGGAAACACATGCCAATGAAAACACTTTAACCAAAATCTCAACCCAAATTTTCTATGAATACTGGTAAGACTTTGAGCTCATGGTCAAAGGGGCAAGCATGTATGTCACTGAATGAATTGTCTGAATAATTCATCCAATAAAGATAATCCATCAAGTGGCTTAGGAAAGTTATCAAATCAAAAAGCTGTTACCAAAACCTTAACCCTTTACCTCATGAAAGAGCCTTTGGATGCCTCTACTCCATTCCCATGGAAGCGCCTTTGGACGCCTCTACCCGATTTACATAGAAGCATGTTTTGATGCCTCTACCCCATTCTCATGGAAGCGCCTTTTGATGCTTGCTGTCAACATCAGCCATTTTGAGCTGGTTTTCACAGCACCTCCTTCAGGAAAATCCCCTATTAGATTCTACATTCATCAAAGTGAATGACCATTACGTCAGATCACGTGGTTGCTGTTTAAGTTCTAGTCATAATCTGCTACTTAAAGTAACTGGGTTGTATTCTCCACTCTCCAAACTGGAGGCTGCAGATTTTGTTCATAACTTTCTTGAGTTTGCATCATTAGAATCACTACTATGAAAGCTTCAATAACTTAGGTAAAGACTCTGATATTGGTGTAGGCAACAATTAGTTCCTATAAGATCAAATTCACATGGTTCAGTGATGTAGATGTGGGCAAAGAAATTGTAAATTTTGAGTATGAGAAATGGCAGCTATGGTTGGTTACACAGCTTCAGTGGCTTGACGGTGAACGAGTTCTCTCAAGATTTTAGAGCACACAAAAAATTCTTCCGTGAAAAAAATAATTATACAGCTATAATGATCGGATTTAACTCTTAAATCTTTCTATAGATAATTGATGTGTATCAAAAATGTAAAAAGGTTAAAAAAAGATGTTAAACATAACATACACTACACTGCTTAACAGTTAACTGGCAGGCCTATGTGTATGGGGTCAAATAGGTAATGTGTTCTATTTATAGTGCACTGCACTATGTAACTTTGGTACATGTGTATCAACTGCCTAAAGAAACCATACGCTCTGAGGTAAAGGGTTAATGCAAATTTTCAATGACTGTAACCATGACCATAAAATAAATGGGACAAGTGTACATGTCACAGAATGAATTATCTTAACTTCATAATGATTCATCCGAAACATCAAGTAAATCCATCAAGGGGTTTGGAAAATTTAAGCAAATGAAAATACTTGAGCAAAAAACTAATGCAAATCTTCTATGACTGTGACCCTGATCTGCAGGTAAAAGGCACAAGCATGCATGCCATAGAATGAACTGTCTATGCCTCATGATTCACATGAGAAGAGCATATTAAGGAATTAAGAAACATATGCTAAGTGCAAAAACTTTAACCACAACCATAATAACTGTCAATGCCACTGCCACCGTCATTGGAAAAATGATTGCTATGTCCTGCTCAACAAAAATGATCTAAACAAAAAAATCAAGCACATCTTTGCTAGTGAAGGACTATCAATACACTTTGGTTCATGTCAAACCTTGGCATTTTTAGCCAGCCTAAACAGTATTTTACTGCTCTGTTGACTGGATGCAGCTGAAAGAAACTGATCCAATTGCTTGTTACATTAACCTAGGAAGATTTAGAACTAACGACTTCAGCATCTGTAGATTATTATGACTCTGTGGTCTTAAAACAAGCAACAGAAAAGAGTGAGAAACAACAAGCTTTGTAAAATGCAACAAATAATTTATTTCCCTAGAATACAAAGTGAAAATGTAAAGAATCGTTTTTGACGTTAGCAGATGTTTCTTAATCCCTTAATATATTCTTATCATGCGAATCATGAGGCACAGACAGTTCATTCTATGGCATGTATGCTTGTGCCTTGTATCTGCAGATCTTAATGACCTTGGCCTTTAGTCAAGGTATGTAGCCTTAAACTGAACTTACTGTGTAGACACCATTATTTCTCACTGACCTCAGTTATGGCCATGGTTACTGCAGGTTAACGATCTAGTTTTTCACCTTTTTAAGCCACCTGCTATTATCATATATACATTTTCAAAATTTTCTGGGAATGGAGAAACAAAATCATTTTTAAAAAGATTGGCACAACAAGCTGATCCTTATATGATTAACCCCTTTTAGAGTCTCCCCCCCACATACAAACAACAAGTGAAATTCCCTAAAACTCGTGATTTTTCGTCCCATAAAGAACCTATGCTAAACAAAACTAGACATACTGCACACATTAGGTGTTCAACAACTGCCTTCCAGATATTACTCTAACAAAAAGAATGGTCAACCATGAATTAACAGATTTCCCACAAAATCACCATGAATGTTTTTTTAAACACATAAAAACTAGGAGAAAATAAGCAGCTGCTAATGCACAATGTAGAACAAAATTTATTCTTGAACTTAGCTGTGTACATCATGAAATCATACATTGTTGTCATCATTATCAATAATGAGGGAAAAACATGGAATCAAAGTATGGATGTCTCATAAAACTTTCTACCTCATGCCCATACATATTAACGTTAATTTAGGATGTGGGTGGGCATCAAAAATGGGTGGACACAGATGTCCAAGTGATTGCGATGTTAAACTTCAGCCATTAATAAAAACATTGAGTACGTTAATTTAGCTCTAATGACAGATGTACATAAAAATCCTTCTGCCAACATCTGTTCCACTTTGTACTTACTTTCAATCATATCTTGGGGCAGGAAACTGTCTTTTGGTAATGACTCTGACTCGTGTATATCAACATAGACATCCCCTCCTCCTTGGCCTGTTAAAGAACATATCAAAATAAGAATATTATTCAGGATAAACATGTACTATATACTCAAAACATATCACAGACAAAAACAAAACAATATTTTCAAGAAATAAAAACGGGGTGGATATGGATACTACCCTGTCAATGCTGAGGTCATGCTGTCATCACACTTACATTATCTATATGCTCGTCATTACAAGCCTATCCATGGAGCCATAGAGTAATGCAGAACATGATAAAGAATTCACTCATTATAATGCTATCCATGGGAGTCATACAGTGTACTGCCTTATAGTGAGACCACCTGATAATAAAGTAATTGATACAGTACTACCACATAATAATGATATCCATGGGAGTCATACAGTGTACTGCCTTATAGTGAGGCCACCTGATAACAAAGTAATTCAATTGATACAGTTCTACCACATTATAATGCTATCCATGGGAGTCATACAGTGTACTGCCTTATAGTGAGACCACCTGATAACAAAGTAACTGATACAGTACTACCGCATTATACTGCTATCCATGAGAGTCAAAGAATATTCTGCCTTATCAGACCTGCCAACTCTAACAAGACCTTCTCAATAAGGCAGGTGATTTTCTGTAAATTGGAGAAGTTTTCAGTAAGGTGTAACAAAATATCATGAACTGCTATTGTCAAGCTACATTGCATTCAGCTCAAAAGTTTGTCAAGTTAACCTTAATTACCTCCTGTACAGTTTCACAAACTGCAGCTTCAACCCCGACTGAGCTCAATGGCTTCTTTATGTAATCTCTCAACTTTACATAATCATTAAAAAAATTAAATTTCACATGGGGGTGATGGCAATCATCTTTACCACCATCTGACATGCTCAAATTAACACATGATGTCCACTAAATGTAATTGTTGCCCTTCCTGCTCTTTTCCCAGGAATCTGAATATTCCATTTTATTCATCTGTACTATTAAAACAAAGAGATTTATTGTCCCTTTCATCCTGACCTGTCACTTATTGGATGCCATCTGTAAAAAAACACAATAAGGGCACTCTCTACAGATATTATGAAATTCTGAGAAAGTGGTGGGTATAAGATGAAGTTTGATTACATTTGCAACATGCACAAAGGAGAGAATGTTGATATAACTCTATGTTACTTTCATGTACTGTGGCTGAGATTTCTTTGGACACTGTACTTGTGGAAATTGTACATAATCTCAGCACACAGCAACTAAAATGACTGCTCCCTTGATCTAAAAAAATCAGCCTGAATTAGTCTAAAAGTACACAGTCTTTATCAGTTATTAAAATAGGGGAAAAAAAAATTTACCAGACAAGACAATAGCAGCTTCTGAAAGTGCAATGAATGAATTACCAAATATATA
The DNA here is from genome assembly GCA_016617855.1 of Megalonaias nervosa. Classification (NCBI taxonomy): domain Eukaryota; kingdom Metazoa; phylum Mollusca; class Bivalvia; order Unionida; family Unionidae; genus Megalonaias; species Megalonaias nervosa. The sequence continues at coordinate 19,420 of JAECUM010009155.1, forward strand.
AAAAAAAATTATAAAGTTATTGGTTCTTTTTTTGTAATTTACCTTTGAAGTCAAGGAAGTGAAAATGACCAAGCATAGCTAACATTGTTTGTTTAAAGGTGCACAGTTGAAGTAAGACTAAGCTGTATACTCTGTAACCCATATTACAAACATATACCAAAAAGGAATAAAAAATTCTTTGAACAATACCTAATATACAAGGTCTTTTTTTTAAAATAGCCAATACAACCAGTGAGGAAAATGAGGGAAACTGTCTTCTTTAAAATTATAACCCTATTCAAAATTCAAAATGTTGAGCAGCATTTAAGCAAAAAGCTTGATTATGCAGACATTATGCATCACAAAATACGTAGTTTAAAGCATCTGAGGTACCCCGGTAAAGTTACTCTGGTTCCCGACTAATTTTACTGAATCTGATATACACCCTGATCCAAATCAAACACGGACAAGCCATTATCCAGATTTTACTGCAAACAATCTTATTTCTATAATTTGTGCTTTCATTTCATAAGTCCGAATTTTAAACATCATTTCCGTAAGATTTAAGGCAAAATCATAAAGGTTGGCAGTCTGCCTTATAATAATGTTCATGATACAGTATTCACTCATTATAATTCTATCCACAGAATCCATAGAGTATTCTCCCATCTAATGCATAGCTGCCAACCCCAGAGTACAAATATACTAACTGCTTATGGCAAAATTACTGATTTTCTGGAACAAATACTAATTTTTAAAACTTTAATGCATTTGTAACTATTTACAACATCATGATCTATAACCACCAGTAAAATAGGACAATAACTTAATTATTTAATGTCAAAGATGCATGTGTTTCACTCTTGCACCTTCTGAATGGGCACCCTATTCCATCTGGATGCCCATTTAGAAGGTGCAAGAGTGCAGCACACTAAGACTCCAACACAGGCTATGTATAGGAGTCTTTTCCACACCTTGTTTTTTCAATCATTATTAATTTCAATATGCCATCTTTCATTGACAATCTGAATTCCTTTTGATTTGGTTTTATATACTTGCAATTTTACTGTCTGCAAAGAGGGGGCCCGAGTGGCCGAGTGGTCTAAAGTGCTCACCATTCCGGATCACTACCATCTCACCTCTGTCTGCGTGGGTTCAAGTCTCAGGCTCGGCTAACGTGGGTATGTGAGAAAGCCTGCCAGTAGCTTCTCGTGGGTCGGTGGTTCTTCCCGGGGTTTTCCAGGGTTCTTCCTCCACCAGTGATACTGACCGCCATGTATATATCTTGTGCTGAAAATTGGCGTTAAACCCTACAACAACAACAACAACAACTGTCTGCAAAGAGTGTGAGAAATAAATCACCAACAAAAATAGCAACTGAATGAGGATAGTTCATTACTAAAAGAACTTTAGTAAAATGAAGTTCCAATTGAATTACATCAAGGTTCTCTGGTATTCATAAGTTCAGGCTGTGTTGTTGATGATGAAGCAGCAAGCTAATGTTTATTATCATTTTCATGTTGTTTTATGTCATGGGCACCTCCATACCAATAGTTAAATCGAAATTACACAATTTGTAAAATTCAAAGTTTTTTCTTTACTAGATGGTTTCACAAATATAAACATGATGACATAATTGTCCTTCCAGTTCTGTTTTCTTTTCTTTGCGGGAGAAAATTCTGAATCTTCTGCTTTCCTTTTCAACATCACTAGAAGGTGAATATTACAAAGATGAGAGACGCTGATAGCGGCAACTGCTTTGTGCATTCCAATATGGTGGTTAAAGACTGACATGGTAGCCTTGATTTCGAATGAACCAGGGCCCCGAGTGGCCCAGTGGTCTAAAGTACTCACCGTTACGGATCACTGCCATCTCACCTCTTTCTGCGTGAGTTCGAGTCCCAGGCTCGGCTAATGTTGGTATGTGAGAAAGCCTGCCAGTAGCTTCTCGTGGGTCGGTGGTTCTTCCCGGGGTTTTCCAGGGTTCTTCCTCCACCAATTATACTGGCCGCCATGTATAGCCTATATTGTGCTGAAAAATGGCATTAAACTCTACAACAACAACAACAACAACAACGAATGGACCAATTATACTGTAGAACTCTATATCCCTGTATACATGTGATACATTTACGGAACTGGGTGTCCATTCTAAACAGAAAATTGTAAGGAAATTTTTAATTTAATGTGCTGTTTTATTAAAAAACTGATTTTTAAGAAGACAAACATACACCTGAATTCAGGTCCAAAATACAGGACAAATACAGGAAAAAAGGATTACTTGGCAGCTATGCTAATGTACTATACATGATACATATAATTTCACTACCACGTAATGAAATCTAACAGGAACTGTGATCAGTGCATCCCCTAGGGGTGAAAGACTGAGAGTAACAAATCCCCTTGGTGTCAGAACTTGGGTCAGACTGTGTAAAAAACAAACTTTGGTATCAAAACTGGAGGGTCAAATTAAAATTTTGGGGGTCCCTGAAGCACAATTGAGGGTAAAGGAAAACATTATGATACAATGAAAGGTTCTATAATTAATGAGGGTGTGCTCTAATGTAATAGACTGAACAAAATTTAGAGCAACTGTATAACCAAGGCACTTGATTCTTAAAGATATATCATTCTAAGTTATACATTAATGCTAAAATACAAACAGAAAGACAATTCTGAGACTTTCCTTTATTGATAAGGTCCCAAAAAACATCTGAATGAACTGGTCTGGCATAGAGGGTCTATTCAAGAGCTGAAAATTGTTCGAATCTCTCAAAGGGATCGACTCTCTATTGTCTGAAAAGAATTTCCAGGAATGCAAGATAAAACCATTTTTTCTTTCGAATTGCTGAGAGTTGAAATTTCTTCTGATATTTTCAAGCAAAATCAAAGTTTTTAAATTAGTTGCTTTGGCAGCCATAATGGACAAAAGATCATTTAGGACCAACTACCATAGTTATTCTAATAGAAGCACCCCTTCTAATAAACACCCCCCTTTTTTTCCACACAAAAAAGAAAGTCCTACCTTATTGTGGCTTATAGATCCATATATATATATATATATATATATATATATATTCATTATGGTATGTCCAACTGAGTCTTATGGCAAAAACCCCATGCCAACATGGCCATCAATTCAGAGGGAGCACAAATAACAAGAATGTGAAGATGGCTGTCATGGCAGCCATATCTGATAAAAGATGGGTCCCATTTTCATTTAGGTCCAACTTTCAAATATTAAAGTCTATACTAACTATACAAAAGTCTTTAAATGATTTAAAGTTACTTTTTGACTGATATCAGGTTTATTGAAATGATTTAACTACATTTTGTTTCATATCAGCTTCACATAAAGTCACAATCATCAAACAGTTAGTCACATTAGTGGATGAGGAAAACAGCTAAAATACAAGTATGCACCTCTGCAGGAAACGCTAATTGACAGACTCTTATCTTATTAGTAAGCACAAAAAGGTTCTTTGTTCCAGGATTTAAAAGGTACAGGACTGATACAAAATGCAGATGGTGGAGGAATTCTTGCACATGTTAATTCTAAGCTTCCATCAAGTTTACAGTTGAAAAACAGAAAATATACATACATGTACTGCTATTAGCATTTGTAATGACAAATAGTTCACAGCTGAAGTCTATAAACCCCCAAAAGTCACAAACCTATCTTTTACAACAGATCTTACCAATATATTTGACAAAATTTATATAAAATTTTTAAATATTATTGTATGATGTCACATAAATCGTGATATGCTAAATACTAAGATGTGACATATTCCTCATACTCTGGTAAAAAATAAAACCTAATAAGGTGTGACTCCGTTATAACATCAAACCGTGTTATAACCAACCAAGTCAGTTAGCTGATAAAATTGATGCATTTTCCTAAATTATGGTGGGCGGCGGGGGGTTTAAAGCGGGTGCAAAGATACGTGATTTTGACTAAATGAAGACAAAAGGAATTATCTGTCATCTGGTTGATTGTAGCAGTTACTTTTGCTGCTTTCAAAAGTTGGTCGATTGTAACTAGTTCCAGTAGCATAAATAGACCAACAAGTAGATCTCCATTTTTGTTTTGTTTTGCTTTTTTCTTTAGGCTTTTTAAAGTGTTTTTTTTTCTTGGCGACATTTCTGGTGGCAGAGTGATACTGCCTATCACGTATGAGTCACAATTTGTTTTTAAAAAAAAGGCCAACACACAATGAATACACAGGTTTTCTGTTCCGTTCTGACAGGGATTACAGAAAATATGAGTGTTCTGAAGGATTTAATTCAACGAGTAAAAAGAGGCATTTTACCAAACACGGAGGTCAGTCAAAATAAATATATTAATTACCAGCAAGCAGCTGATAATCCGAAGCTATTTCATCCAAAATACCCATTATGAGATAGTTCCACGTCCGGTTGATCTCCGCTACCAGAAATGTTTTTAAAAAATGCCGAGATCTTATGTACAGCATACATTACTCATGCCAGATGTCAGAACAAGTGGATTATGATATAAAAATGCTATGTTGAGGTGGTTAGTCAACATGAACAATGAATTTATCTAACAATACTGTGGTCCCCCTCTTATACGGCCACCCCTTCTGCATCGGGAAAGTGGCCTTATAAGACGGGTGGCCTTTCCAGAGGGGGACTAAATTTTTGGTGAGAAGTATATGTAATGTACGTAGTAAGAAAGCTACATACTTCAAAGCATTTAATATCTTCATTTAATATCTTCATTTAAAAGTAACATTAATTATTAAAAGGTTCTTCTTATTATAATAATAGACTTATTTCAACTGAATCTACATTAATAGTTCGTATTCTTCGCGTAAGCGTGATATGCAAGCGGGTATTGTTGTCATGCACATTGCAAAACCATTCAAAAATGTCATTTAAATCTTGGTACATACATAATTCTCTTTCCATTTGCTCCATTTTCCCTCTGCTGCTGAATAACCTCCTTATCAGTTACAACGTTGTTTATTCGAGTCTTTTCAACATAAAATTGCTTTATTTGAGTCTTTGCTACATAAATTGTTCAGCAAGTTCCCCCTCCCCACCTCACCCGATGTCGTGGAGTAAAATAACTGACTTTCTTCTAAAATAATACGTCTCCGTTTATGTGATGACATGTTAATGTTTGGCAATGATTTACTCCGATGTTGCTAACTGTATGCGATTTAATTATGCAGGCGAAACTTTTGTAGAGTGGATGAAATGCCTTCTTCATAAAGGAAGCGATAAATGTGTTGTCACGTGATTTTTTGGTCTTTGTTTGGTGCCCTGTTTTGTTCAAGGTTATTTTCTCTGTGTGTGTGTTAATGCACAAAATCTATTTTTAGCCTATGCTGACCCTGTTATGATCTTGACAATTACATCCGGTTGTAATCATCAAAGACAAGAACTCGACAGATGTGTGAAGCCCAAAACTCTATCATAACATTGTTGAGCCCATTTCCTGTAAACGTCGGCTTTTATAGACAATGATATAATATTAATCTTAGTGTTATATGTACTTTAGTCAACACTTCTTTCAGTAACGGAAACTTGACATTGGGAGACATATCGACGATAGAGATAATCTGATTACTTACCTTACGTCACCATATGAATTAATTATTGGTTCTGGATACATTTGAAATAAAAAGTGGCTGCTTGTGAGGGGAACATTTTACATTTTTATACTAATATGCTGGCCTCTGGTTGTGTTAGAGGGATGGCCGTTCTTGAGGGGTACTTTGAACACAATCTCTTCAGTGCCAAGGAATTCTGGCCGTAAGAAGTGGGTGGCAGCTGGTCAGGTGGGCCATTCAAGGGGGGGACTACTGTACACAAATTCGAGTGCATTTTACATCAAGTCTGTGACTTCCTTTCATGGTGCCTCTGAATTTCTTCACTCCAAACCCAAGCTGACTATACCAGTTTAAACAGCCCACAATGTGTGTATGTGGGGCAGAGGGAATTGCCAGATGGTATATTTTCTCGCCATTAAGGAAAATAAATCGCAATTTTCGACATTGGCAAAGCCCAGCATGATCCCTGAATAAACTTTTTAATAGTTTTCGTACTTTTAGGAAGTAAAAGCTTTTTTGGTGTATGAGATAAATACATGTATTTGAAATTGCAGGAGCCATGGCACAATCTTCTTATAACAGAATTCTCTCTTCCCCAAAAATGATGATAAGCTTTTTACATGATATTTTTCGTACTTTTAAGAAAGAAACAGTTTTGTGTATGAGAAAAGTACATGTATATGAAATTTCGGGTGCCACGACACAACCGTGTTATATCCGAATTCATGTTATAATGTAGCATGCTATAGTGGGGTCACATCGTACAACTTGTTTAATGAAAGATAGTAAACCATTTCCTGTTGATGTAAAGTATGCAATATCATAACAGTAGTCTAAGTGATTAGCATCATATGATTATCAGTGTTTAAAAGACATGTGAAGGATCTCGAGGGAACTTTCATGAAGAATCTCAGTTGAAGACCCTTTCATGTGTCCCAAATAGTTGATGACAATGAACATGTTTACTGGGCACATTGCAGATTACTGGTTGAAATACTCATTGAACACCTACCAATGATGGAGAAAAAGACAAGAAAACAATACCACATTTATGAATGGAGACTTAAGAAACAACAAATTGTGAGTGAGTGTCAATCAAGTGGGAAGAAAATTAAATTTTTGTTAATAGAACCAGATTCAAATTCAATCATACAACACAATTAAACAATCAAAAGTAGTATAGTGTACATGAGAAATGATCCCTTCAATTAAAAGAATTATTAACCATGTGAAAATATAGGAATAAAAAATTATGAAAACTTGTCTGTACTGCATATGTGTGTATGTGTGTGTGTGTGTATATATATATATATATATATATATATATATATATATATATATATACATACACACTTAAGTGTACAATATAGAAAAGTTTTCATATTTTTTAATTATTTCTTATTATTTCTTACACACACACATAAATGTTTCAATCTCTAATGCATGTATGTATGTTTGATGCAAACACATAAAAAGGTATATCTATGTATGGATGGATTACTGATCCTGCCATAAGTAAAGTCCATATGTTCTACACACTTCTGTAATGATTGTAATTAACAAAGCTATATAATCAAATTTACTCTAAATTAGTCTTGGTCACTAAGCCATGACAAATCATTGACAAGTAAACTTTATTTAGTGTTGGTGCATATACTTAAAACAATAAAGAAAACCAAGCTCTATTTAACTTTTACTGCTGACTGTTTAAAACAATAATTTAGGTAATATACAAACCTGTTTCATACAATAAGACAAATTACAAACACACAATGTATGTAATCCGGACTGTGGTACCTGGTACATGAAATAATGCGTAATTGCATATGACTTACAAATTACAAACATTCTTGAAATTAATACAGTATAATTACATAAATACATAATTGTACAAGACAATACTAAACTGACAACTTTGAAATTAATGCTTGAAATTATGTTATTCTATGTAATTTGATCACGTTAACTGATATCTCGGCATTTTTAGTCTATGTGTAAAATGTGCAAATACATTTTTTATCTAAATGTCTCTTTGTGTGGAACAAGTTTTGTTGATTTTGTGATTGCTGTGAACCAAGAATTAAAAGACTCAATCAAGAACAATACATCTATCTGGGACTATTGCACTTACATCCCCATCGAAGCCATGTCTATGATTTCAAATACAGACAAAAATGTCATTTACTTAAAAAAACCATGAAATGAAATGTAATATCCATGAAAATAAATTCAATGCAAAAATTACACAAGGTACAAGCTAAATGTTACCAGGTCCTTGTCCAGCCATGATGAACACGCAGATGGATGCTTTTTAAGTATATAATAAAGTGCTTTACCGTATCCCAGGGACTAATACAACATCCACTTTAGTGTTAAATCTGAAATAGAAATGTAAGTTTTCATTTTATAGTCTTCTCATTATCAACTCATCACCAGCTAAATACTGTCAACTGTTTCTGCTGAGCCATCTACTTTAACAACATTGTAACAATTTTTTGATCAAATTATTGCACTGATTTAGCCTTGTACATTCAAATCTGAACCATCTACAAAATATTATGAAAAAGATGATTCTGAAAATAACTGCCAAGCACACTTGCTGGAATAATTAGCAAGGCTGGGCCTCACCATAATACTGAGATACACTGCAACACAGAAGAGCAATATGTATTGCAATATACTGGGAAGATATGAAGAAAGTGCAACAAAAATATTAATAATGACTCCAAGTTTCATGTAACTTTAACTTAAATTTAATTCTCTTTAATGAACAAAGAGAACATGATTACATGTAAGTGAGTCTGAGGTGGGTGAGGCAGGCTCCTATTTATTTGTACTGTTTTACCTCTGGATACATTGACAGATAATTTTGGTAAACACATGCAGTTAAGTTTGTCACCTACAAACTTCACATTCCTAACAAATATGAAGCTCACAGATTAATTTACCAACTCTGAATTTCAGCGCAAAATGCTGCCAGATGAGTGATTTTGCATTTTAATTCGGCACCTATTCATACAAGCCCTCAGTCTCCATGTTTACCAGTAGGTTGTTGCATTGTAACCAGCGGAATACAATTTTCTTGATGAACACATCTTTTACAAATTTTGCTGGGGGTTTCAAACAACAGAGACCAATGATATGACTCTATGGTCTTCAACAAAGTAACAGAAAAGAGTCAAAACCAACAAGTTTTGTAAAATTTAACAAATAATTTATTTCCCTAGAATACAAAGTGAAAATGTACCAAATAAAATGGTACTGCAAATTAAATCCCTAATAATCTCAGAATTTCTAACACAAGTCCTAATGATTAAAGTTCAGAACAAACTTAGTGGTATTCCAAAATAAATCCAACACTGAAAACTTTGATGTGTCTGAATAGAAGTAATCTTTTCTAGTACATAGTTTACCTTAGAGTCATAATATGTACATATCCTGGAAGGAACTGTATCACAATAAAGACACAACAGTAAAACTTCAAACCCCCATTAATTAGTATATGATTTCATAAAGGGCTATAAGCAGATCATTTCAAAACTATACGGGTAATTACAGGTCTAGAATATATTTTGTACTATAGTCGCAACAAAATTTGAACAGTTTCTTTTAATACTGACAAATAATGGGTATTATGCGCTGTCATTATTAAAAAAAAAACTAACAAAATGTGTTGAAAACAAACTCCCTTTGCATCTATACTGTCTACAGTTTAGTTTCTTGGATCTGGATTGTGCAGACAGTTGCCCATACATGGTCAGTAATTTTCATTCTCTGGTTTCCACACAGCAATTCATGTACCAATAAAAATTCATACATGAATGTACCTAACCTACTTTATAAAAATGTTTCTCAGTGTGGTGTCTTTTAATTTTGCATATCCAACACAACTAGTTCAATTAAAATGCCTCAATCAAAGTCAATGTTTTATCAAAGTAAAGAAAAGGACCCAACATCCACAGCTGCTCAAGACATCACAAGTTTTCCTCCAGGCCACCAAAACATCTTACTACCTGTGCTAACAAGAGTGCCTTACACAAATTGCTATTTGAAGGTATAATGTGTATTGTCTTCTTGACTCAAGTGTCATGCACTTCAGTTATTTTTTTTAATTACCTTAAATCAGTCCTCAAAAAGAAAAATTTATTTAAGCATAGGTTCGTGGCCCGTGACTTAAATAAACTCACAAGCCTTGACTGAAATTCCACCAGCCCAGGGTTCCAATTTCCACATGCCCAAAACTTCCCCTTTTTAAATATTGTCACACAACGTTGCAATAGCTGTAATTCAAATATAAATTCCATGGGGTTCAAAGGGGTTTGAAGGTAATGCAAGTGTCATTAGTGTTCATCACTACATTCACTAGGGACTGGACGATCCTGGTGTTCAAGCTTCTCTGTTGGATTCTCTGAGTGTATCCTGGTCAGAACCCAGTTGATGTATGTCAATATGTTGTCTGCATTATGTGCAAAGAATTAATAGCACCACCGCCCCACAATGTTTTTTTTTTTCTTTGGCTGGAATGCTTCACAAAGTAAAACTCCATCAAACAAGAGTTCTGAAATTTATTTTTGTTGGGCTTAGCTGATTGTTAATTGCTTCCTAAATTGGCTTCAAAAATGAATTACACTTGAATACTATTCCAACAAATGAAAAATCATCCTTTGCATCCTATATATGCAGTAAAATCTGACTTCAAAGAAAAGTTGCCACTGTTCACAAACTTATCAAAAATATATATGGCTTAAACATTCTCATTCAAGGCAATGCTATGTAATAACTTACGTTCTTGAGCAAGCATCTTTGATTTACCTATAACGTGTTGTTCCACTTCCTGGTCCTACCTATGCAAATTAGCACAAACTCAAACCACCCCGAGGGCCGCATGAGGGCATTTTCGATGGCCCAAGGGGCTCACCACCTTTGTAATCTCTCACGACGCCAATCATTTTGTGAGCTAAAGGATTCAGGTTGGCGGGCCGCTAATCCGAGTTTCCACTGACCCTTGCCACCCCATTTTTGATATTTGGATATTTATGTTGGGGTGTAGAGTCAGAGTCCATTCCCTATCGAAAAGTCAGAATTCACTGACACCATTTGGTGTCAGCATAGGGAACGCTTACTAACCAGCCTAGCAAACTTTAACGACCTTTCATCGAGATATACCTGCATGAAATCGATAGGAATATGATTTATTTTCTCATATTGCGAGTATAGCATTTGTTATATCTTTAATCTGCTGAGAGACAAGATGCAACTATAGGGTTGATGAAATTTGACCTGGAACTCGCCATTTGCATTCCAAGTCACATGACTACACAAATCTTGCGAACTACATTTCAATGACATATAGAATCTACATTGGGGTTTGGACCGAGACAAGGAAATCAAAGTCAAGGGGTTACATTACTTGTCTCCCCACTAGGCTTGCCAAGTGGGGAGACATATAATGTAACCCTGCAACTGAGATTTCCTTGTCTAGGTCCAAACCTCAACATAGATTATTTTTTCTCACCCAATATTTTCCTTTAAAATAAAAAGAACTCTTCACTAGTGTAATATAGTTCATGTCCAAATGTTTACATGTGGCTGATTAATACAAATATGTTAATGAGGGCTGTGGTGTGACTGTTGCATCCGAATTACACAGTTTATATGTGTAAGCAAAGAAAAATAACAACATAAAACATTGCATAGTAATGAGGTGTTATCACATTTAATATATGGACGTTATATGAAATTAACAATAAATAATTAATATTTATGACAAGAAACTGCTTCATTTTCATCAGTTCCAAATTTTGAAGAGTTATATTTTAAATAATGAAATGATACTGGGTACTCAGCTCTACTGTAGTTATACTTAGTACAAGCTGTAACGAAGAGTAACATGTTGCATTAGATTATTTATGGGCAATTAGAGATCTGTGTCACTGTAGTATATAACTCTCCTTTTCATTTTGGAGGTGAAACTGTTTGTGACATACTTGTGTTTTCCTTAATACTGATTGTAAAATTACCCCAGTGTATAAAAGACCCTCCAAATATGGACCCTAGCAGATAACCACGTGCTAAACTTTCAAGTTCAAAGATTCTTTGAACATTTATTTTTCTGTCTTGGACATATGGCAAGGCCTACAGTAAATTTTGCTTATGGATTAATGTGTTGATGGATAAATAATTCCTTCTGGCTGGTAAGTACATTATTTGTCATTAAATATTGTAGGTATATTTTTGATTCAACTGGGGCACAATGGAGATACTTAACAAAATTAGAATAAAGCATGTTTGACATAACACATTTCTGACTGTTAGTTACTAAGTTTTCTGTAGTTGTTAAGAGAGTTGAGAGGCTATGAAGTGTATAGGTCTATAGTCTATGTGCATAGATCAATGTTTTCTGTCATAGTTCTTTTCACACAGCGTTGAGAATTTCATCCTATCTGTAGCACAGTCAATTTTCAGATCAGCGTCATTAAATATAGTTAACATTATATAATTTGTTTCACATAAATATTAAAAACTAGTTAGGTAGCTTTAGCTACATTTAATGATGCTGAGCTGAAAATGTACTGAGCTAGGCCTGTATATAGGATAAACTTGACCATGCTGTGTGGAACGAACTAGCATAATACCAAAAAGCTCGACATCGTGTGTGTGTGTCTTTGTCTCTCTCGAAATGTTTTTGTATGGTGTGTTCTCAAAGATGGAATGACCTTAAGTTACTATGTTTATGTTATATATTCGTTGTTGTCGTTTGATTTTAGAACAACTACGTCAGGCACAGCAGAAGACAACAAGGGTTTCTTTTTTTAAAAGTAGTTCTGAGCACATGGACACCTTGACTGAGACGACTGGTCTGAGATAAGAAAAGTAAGGTTAGCAAAACAGCTAGATCTCTGTTGCATGGGTGAGAAATCAGAGGTCCAATAGTCATGTGATATCAACAATAAACGATTTTGAAAGTTGTTGTACATAGAATTCGAAAATATCAATTAAAAGTCACGTAATACTTGTACACTGCACACTGAATTCTCAACATATTTATTCTGAGAACAACGACTAGAAACCTGTCAGTATCGCAGCATGGTGGAGAAAACCAGATTCATCAAGTATTAAGCACGTGTAAGCGATTTATTTTGTTGGTATCACGTGACTACCACGTTGACCTGTGCTCTCCGTTTGGTGAATCTGTTTTTTGTTTTTCAACCTGCTGCAACATTTACAGATTTCTGGTCGTTGTTTCCAGAATAAATATTTTTAGAGTTTATGTTCTTTTATTTTTCTATAAATATTACAATTTGTTTAACTACAGCAACATTATAAATGGTTTATTATTGATATCACGTGACTATTTGAACTCGTAAGTCATTGACATGTGCGAGATTTGTGTAGTCATGTGACTTGGAATGCAAATGGCGAGTTCCAGGTCAAATTTCATCAACGCTATAGTTGCATCTCGTCTCTCAGCGGATTAAAGATATAATGAATGCTATACTCGCAACATCTGAGAAAATAAATCATATTCCTATCGATTTCATACAGGCGTATCTCGATGAAAGGTTGTTAAAGTTTGCTAGGCCGGTTAGTAAGCGGCTACCCTATGCCGCCACCAAATGGTGTCGGCGAATTCCGACTTTTCGATAGGGAATGGACTCTGACCCTACACCCCAACATAAATGTCCAAATATCAAAAATGGGGTGGCAAGGGTCAGAGGAAAATCGGACTAGCGGGTCGCATGCGGCCCGCGTGTCTGAAACCCCTGATCTAGACGGTGACCAATAAACTGTTATCTGGATCTTTCTTCTAATTCGTTTCTGATATTGCAGAAAGAAGAAAAAATAAATACAGCAATGAGTTTGGTCTATCAAGTTATATAGATACAAAATAAAATACATAATAATTCACGGCAGAGACAACATAGATATTATATACAGTGTGCATACCAAGTATTCAACTGAACATGACCAATGAAAGTGCGTGTATGATCATGCTTACTCAGTATAGATTCACAAATCACATATAGCGGAAGTGGACACGTTTCGTCTGCGACGAGTATACATTACCATTTTCGAATTAAGGAATATTATAATCTAGTTATTACTGAGCAAGAACTAGGAAGGGACTAACACACGATCCATTAAAAAGGATGATAGGTACCATACATTATCCCTTAGATCCGATGACAAGTAAAACACAATTCGACACCCTTTCACTCTGCGCCTCGCTTTGAAAAAAAACCCACCTGCCTACTATTTTTATCCTCGCTCAAAATAGAATCCTATGGGTTTAACCAAACTTCACAAAGTTCCGGTGTTTTTCAGAATCGGTCTTTTCAGTCTAGGCATTATGGGATTGAGGACTATACTCGATATTTAATTACCTCTAAAGTTGAAGAGCTTAACAACGTGCAAGCTTCATTGGCGTAGCGTAATAAATTTGGTGCCGATGTTAAGCTCAGGCGTTCGACTTTGTATGCCTATCCAAAGTTTGGCTTACTATCATACCTTAGTCCTAAATGTAAGACCTCGACGCTGATATTTATGTTTTGGGCGTCTGGGTCTTTCAGCCTAACTAACGGCGCTGTGTAGCGTGTTTTCATTTCGACTAACATCGTAACGAAAGTCAAATTTTCAGGAATATCTCACAAAACTGGCAACCAGTAACGACGCCTTTCTACAAAGTCATAATGTTTTTGTGAGACTTAACTGACTCTGATGTCTTTTCTCTAATAAATTCAAATTCTCACAATGGATATGGACCTGTTTTCAGGACACACGGTACCAGTTTTATGGAAAATAGAAACCAGCCTGGAAACATAAAATAGAGATATATGGTTTTGGCTGGCTAGGATTGGTTAATAATATAAGTGATGTTTTAGGAAAAAAGAATCTTTTGAGAGCTTATCCTAGTTGTAAGTGAAAAAAAAAAATAGAAACATTGTTTTATTGTTGGAATTTCAGTCCTTAAAACAGTCTTGAGTTTGGAACACTCATTACTAAAATTAGCACCTGACTCTTTGGTGCGGAATTGAAAGCACATGTTTCAGGAATCACACTACTAATTCAGTTCCCACAGTAAATCTATGCAAACACCATGATATTAAAAATTCAATAACTTCAAATTTTTGAGTGCCCATGACCAAACCTATATTTATCAGTACAGATGAAACCTGGAAGTCAGCTTCTGTGCAGAGGAAAGGATATGAGCCGCGGCATTTTCTGGACCTGCATATATTTGAAACATGTGCTTTCAATTCCGCACCAAAGAGTCAGGTGCTAATTTTAGTAATGAGTGTTCCAAACTCAAGACTGTTAAAGGACTGAAATTCCATCAATAAAACAATGTCTCTATTTTTTTTTCTTCACTTTCAACTAGGATAAGGTCTCAAAAGATTCTTTTTCCTAAAACATAACTTACATTATTAACCAATCCTGGTCAGCCAAACCCGTATATACTCTATTTAATGTTCACCCATTTCTAGGCTGGTTCCCATTTTTCAATACCATTAGTACCGTGTGTCCTTCACACAAGTGCAGGTCCAGCAAATACCGCGGCTCATATCCTTTCCCCTACACAGAAGCTGACATCCAGGTTTCAGCTATACTGATAAATATAGGTTTGATCATGAGCACTAACAAATTTTAAGTTACTGAAATTTTAATATCATGGTGTTTGCATAGGTTTACTGTGGGAACTGAATTAGTACCATGAGTCCATCAAGTTTCCTTGGCCTACAGCAGCAGAGAGGGTGAACAGACCAATTTGCCTGAGACCTTATTTTACAAAAATAAAGGTTCCTACAAGGGCTGAAAAAAACAAGGTCAATAACGTTAAACTAAAGCCTCTAACCGAGCATATTTCCATACGGTGGAAAACAGACCACAATAACGTCAAATCGTCTGGGTTAGCTCATTTTTGTTATTCCATCGTTGATGTATTTTTTTTTCAAATTTTTATGCGACTCGTTTACTCGCCGGGTCACTCAGTAGTGGTCGTTCACCCTCTCTGCTGCTCTAAATTAAACAGCTATTATAAATATTATCAATAATGAATACTGGAGAACCACACTCAGCTAAATTAGCTCGAGAGCGACTAGAGGCAATTAAAAAATATTTACCTGTCCGTGATTCTGTCAAGCAACAACTACAATCACGTCAGGAATCTCAAGTTGAATTTGCAGAAGGTGCAAAACAATTATTTAAACCTGTTACAGAAACTACTAAAGGTCTTCTTTCTACGTTAGAGAAGACCGCTGAAGCAACTGGAAAGATAGCAGAAAGAACTAAGAAAACAAAGAAGATTCTACGAGAACTTCCAGCTGAAATAGCTGCGGCTCAGCCACAAATACAAGAAGAAATACAACAAGTACTTGAGAGTGTTGACAAAGTTCGTGGGGAGGTCGGTGATGTAAGGGATCTTGTTACGCCAAAGCCAAAATCAAAACCACCAGCCCGATTAACCGAATATGGTCGTAGGATACTTCGAGAAAACGCTGTTGCGGCAGCCGCAACAGGATATCCACATCGTGATATATTATTAGATCCAGGCACCGCTAGTGTTTCTGAAACAAAATGGGTTCCTTTTATATTTCGAAAGTCCCGTGGTATATCTAGAATCACTGATAAACATAAAAATGATTTTGAAACTTTTGTGAGACAAGTCAAAGAGGCTAAAAGAGCGCCATTACCCGGAGATATATTATCGCCAGCAAAATTGCTGTTCAGACCACATCGTATTGAGGAGGAAGAAACAACTGGAAGCGGTTTTACTAATCAGGGAAGTGGTCTTATTAATTGTCCAAACAACGTCCTTGCCGATGTTGAACGATTAGAAATTCTGATTGGCGGAAAACGAGCTGGTAATACTTCCCCAGAAATAATTAATGAAGCAGCTGATATTTGTAAACGATTATTTACAGGCGGTATCATGGATATTAATGTGTATTAATCCCTCATTAATGAAATCGCCGATGACTACCACAGTGATTAAGTATATAATTAGATACAGTTACTATAATAAAATGATTGTACATAATACTCAACGTGGACCGACCATGGTCAGGGTAATAAATTCACGATTTCCAGTATACAAAACGACCTACGGAGATGGACTAGGTGATGTTGTTCAAGGTCTATTTAGAAGGATAGCCCCAAAAGCAATACCGATTGCAAAGCAACTAGGAATGAAGGCTATTGATGTTGTTCGTGAAAAAGGCCCCAGTGTTCTTGGTAATCTTGCTAGTAAGACATTCTCAGCAATCAAGGATAGACTAGCACGATTAATACGACGAAAACCTCAGCCACCAATGAAACTGGCCAGCACTGAAGTGATGCCCGGAAATATTAGTAAAATAATAAATCAAGCTGCGAATCAAAAACTATCAGAGTTGGCTGATGTACCACTATCAGAAAAAGAAAAAAATATAACCGCTAGTCTGATAGCAGGAAGTGGTCTTCGTGTTAGACGATAACAAATATAATAAAGATGTTCAAACGTATATCTGATCCCGCATTCGATATGGACGCACCAGTTCTTAGAGATGAGTCTGTACGCGATTATCAGTATTTCTCTTATGACGCTCGAATTCCAGATCAGCGTGGACGAATTGAACTTCAAGTTCAAGATACAGGTAGGTATTTCTTACCCGCTGAAGCATTCATTGAAGTTGAAGGTGAGATTATAAAAACAGATACTACTGAATACAACGCTGATGTTAGAGTTGGTTTTGTTGATAATGGCATCATGGCGTTGTTTGATAGCGCTACGTACATGATTGAAGGAAAAAATATTGAATCAATTCAAAAAGACGTCGACGTTGCAACGACGATACTTGGCCTTGCAAGATACAGCGATGATTATTCAAGATCAGCTGGTCCATCAATGATGTTTGTAAAGGATACTTCTGACCGCCCTGACAACAGACAATATGATATAAGACGACCAAGAAACTTCGCCGGCGCCGCTGACGTTGATGTAAATGCGGTGGTTCATGGTGCTAATCCAGAATTTAACTTAGGATTTTCAGCACGTAAATCAATGTTGAAAGGTAATAGGAGAGCATTTTCGTGTACAATTCCACTGTCGCATATCTTTGGATTCTGTAGAAATGTCAGAAAAGTCATTTTCGGAGCTAAGCATACAGTTGTACTTGTACGAAAAGCAACCGACCATGATGCAATATGGCGACCTATTGGTGATGCTGGTAAAGTAATTCTGACAAAACTTTCATTGTGGATGCCAGTAATGAGTCCATCAATATCTGAAGAACAAAAGTTACTTTCTTTCATGAACAGCGGCGGTAAGTCGACGCTATCATGGTTAACAATGACCACAGATTCTATCCAGAGTAACATCAATGGTTTATTTACATGGCAAATAGCTTCTCAGCAGGGTGTTTCTGCACCGCGACATATATTTATTGCATTTCAAGATGCTGCACGGGTAAATGATCAAACGCGTAGTATTATGATATTTGACAATCTTGGTGTTTCCGAGGTTTCGTTGAGAATAAATGGACATCAAGAACCATCCGAGGATATTTTATTGAATTTCGAGCAAAATCATGTAGCACGTGCATATCACCGTCTGATGACGTTCATGGGACGTGATCAAAATGTTGATACTGGTTTACAAATATCACAGCTAGATTTTACAACGTTGTATCCAGTATATTACTTTTCACTCGAACATTTAGATTTAACTAGACAATCAGTAGTTGATATACATTTTCGAGCTCGTGTGACAATAGAAGCCATTGCTAATTATAGGGCAATCGCTGTTATACTCAGCGATAAATCAATCTTACTTGAAGGTGTTGGTGGTCGCATGAGAGTCGTTGATGCTCCAGTAGAAAACATATAATTAGATCGCTCATAATATTATAATGTCATATAATCACGTTAATGTCAGTCTGACTCCTGGTCAGATTAAAAGGCTACAATCAGCATCAAAAAATAACTGTGGATTAAAAATATCGCTAAAAAGAGAACAAATGAGTGGTGCAAATAAATTATCGTTGACCGAGCGTCAGTTCAGAAACTTCAATGAAGCCAAAAATCAAATAAAGGTATAAAACTTAATCTTTCTGCGGGCGCCATTAAAGATATTGTTAAATCTGGCGGAATTTTTCCACTTCTTGCAGCTATACCAGCATTAATAGCCGCTGCAGCCCCAGCTGTTGCAAAAGCAGCTGCATTAGGCGCTGTTGGAACCGCTGCTGGAATGGCATTAAAGAAAGCAACGGGTCAAGGAATAAAAACCTCCAAAAAAAAGGGAAGGGGTCTAAGATTGCCAGGGACCCCATATTCATGGTACGGAAAGGGTCTAAGACTTCCCAGGACAGTTCATTGATTCTGCCCATGTCCAATTTTGATTTACTTGATGCTGCTAAAAAATTAAAAATAAAAAACTTCAGAGGTGTTTTTATGCGTGATCAATTACCAAAACAACCAAACAATATTGAAACTGGTATTATTAATCTCGATAAAATCTCTGGCCGTGGCACTCACTGGGTTGCATATGTAATTGATCCACGTGGAATAATTTATTTTGATTCGTATGGGTTGGCCCCACCAAAAGAATTTTTAAAATATGTTAGCAGCATGCAAAGTATTCCAATCTGGTATTCAACGCTACCAACACAAACATTAACTGATCCGCCAATATGTGGTCGTGAAGTACTCGCTGTACTTGATGCTGTATCAAAATCAACAAAACCACCTCATAAAATCGTGCATGAATGTACTACGTTGTCACATTTAAATAGACATTAGTAAATATAATGGTAGATATTTACGGAAGATCTTCTCGTGGTAAAGCTCAGCAGCAAGGTGATTTATCTAAATATGCAACTCTTGACCAGCTCAGAAATGAAATCGATGATTTATTAAACATTACAAGTGTGGATCAAAATGAAGTCGTTTTTTTTTCAGGATAAACAAGGACGATTAAAGACAAGTAATATACAACTGCCAGATGTACTCATACGAATTCCTACCGCGGTTGTTAATAATATCGTTATTTTTACTGATCAAGGTAAAATACAAGATTCCGGTAAGTCAGTCGACGATTATATTAAGAAAGCTGGTGATTCATTCACGGGTACCATTATCATGAATCGAAATAAAATTATAGACCTTGGAAACCCAACCGCAGATACAGACGCCGCAACAAAAAAAATATGTCGATGATCAAGAATCTAAGTACGTATTAGTCAACGGTGGTATAATGCGTGCATTTCTCAACATGAATAATAATGGCATTAATAATCTCAGAACACCAGAATCTGATTTTGATGCTGCGACGAAAAAATACGTCGATGATAAGGAAATTCCAATAACAACTTCGTTAAAAACAATCAATGATGAAATGAATACACTCAACATTAACTTTACTAATCACGAACAAACGTTTTTAAATTTTCGTAGAAATACAAACAAACCCATTAAAGATTTTATTTGGGGAACAACCAACCGTTGATATCAAACTCGCCGACGTTAACACGAAACTCAATGATATTGTCAGTGGAATTCCTAACATTGTTCAAAAAACTAATATGATTAAAATTCCACACGGACAAATTAAAAATATCGTGTACACGGTAGCATCAGGATCATCAACATGGACACCACAAAATAACACTCTCGAACATACCGCAGAAGTAACTGGGTTATACAGGCTGTCCATGTACGGTTTGGAAATTACTGCGGCCACTTCATCATCACCGAATGTATATCATAATCCTCTACTGGTGATGCTAAATAAGAACACCAAAGAAATATTTACGTTGACATCAACGGAAATGCCCCCGAGACGTTACTGGTGGTGTCTGGAATTCGTAGCTGAAACTCCTCAATTAATTACTTAACGTCATAGTATAATGAATCAAAACCAAGGACCCCAGTCCTACATCGACGTTCAACGTCACAGATACAATCAAATATGTAAGTGTCAGATTGAACTGAAAAATATTATCGACGATTATACAGTAAAAGTAAAAAAACATCGCAGACGTATGGTTGTCATTGACATAGTTGTTTACTCAGTTTCTGCTGTTATTGGTGGAGCCGGATTATTATTATCGACAATAACAATGACGGCGCCTGCAGTTGTAACAATTACCGTTTCGGCTTCAACGACTATCGTAGGCATTCTCAGTATTATCGCTAAGAAGATATCTGCATGTACAAATACTAAATTACTCGAGTATATAATAAAATTACATACAGCAACAACGGCGTATTCTAAACTATCGTCATATATTTCTTCGTACCTCAGCGATGGTAAAATATCTGATGAGGAGTTCGCAACGATAATGAAAACCTATGATGAAGCATTCCTTGACAATAGCCAAGGCGAAAAAGCGGAGGATCAAAAATTCCCGATTTAAAATAATAACAATGATAATAATGTCAACGTCCTTGACTGAGTCAAGAGAATTATTACAACAGATCGTCGCTAATACAGCACAGTAAAAAACTACTATGATATCATTAAGTTCGACCAATCCTGAGTTTAGCGTTAACTTTCCAACAGCAATTCCTGCAAAAGAAATAGCATTAGCGCAATTACGAGTTTATCATAGCTGGCCAAATATTAGATCAAAACCATTTGGTGGACTACAACCAAATAATTCATCAGTGTTTGCAAATAAGAATAAGCCTGATGGAACTCCTGATTGGCAAGTAGTTAGTATTCCAACGGGTAGTTATCAAATAGAACAAATCAATGATGAATTTCAACGCAGAATTAAATCTATTACAGGTAAAGAATCAAAAATAGCAATTCCTGTTTACGAACCAACATTATCAGCGGCAATTGAAATAAATTCTCCTGATTATTCTGTAGATATTTATCAAAGTTCGATTAGATCAGTATTAGGCTGGCCTGAAGTTGCGCCAGTTTATCAAGGACCACCTGAGCCACAACGATTTGATTTCGTTACAGATAAAAGAATATTTATAAAACTTCCAGAATATCGCAAAGGTAATAAATATCCATGGATAGGACCTCCTGGAGGGGAAGGACTTGATAGATTTTAAGATGGAACAATACAACATTTTTTGGATATAACCAGAAGTAAAAAACATGCAAGAGAATTTGTGACAACAATTAATGTTGAGCAAATTAATAATGTTTTTAATCCAATTAAATCTGAATACGAACGTGTACTTAATGATCTACAAAATTTATTTTCCAACATCGATACTTTTTATAGCAGTGATTTAAAAAATCAGATAATTGAAACAATACAACATTTGAACCAAGTTGTATCAGACATAGAATATGTAAATAAGGTTTTTGTTGAAAGAGAGAAAAGAATAATGAATGTACGTGACGATAGTTATTTCAGGAGCTATATAGTTAATGAAGACGACCCAATTCAGCGTATGCCCACAAAAAAGTTATTTAAAACAGTATTTCTTAAATATTATAAAATAACAGAAGAACAATTACCAACATTTGTAATTCCGGGATTTAACTCTGATGAGCTAAAGAAATCAGTTAATGATTTTATTGATGAACACCTTAATAGAATATGTGATTCATGGAGAAAATTAATCCCGCCACCAACCATTCTTAAATATAATAATGATCCACACGGTGGAGGCCGCCATATCTCACCTGATATTGTTAATATAACATCAACGATCGCAGTCAATCTAGTATGTGACGTAATTGATAGCAACTATCAAGTAGATCTTGAAAAATCCACTCAAGCTTAACAAGGATATATATTATATTCATTCAGTCCTCAAGCACCCCCTGGGTGGTTAATTGTATCTGAGCCAATTAATCCCGTTTATCTACGTGTACATCATCCGCTATTATCAAGGATGCATTTCAAACTTACTGACCAGACTGGACACCTGTTGGATCTAAGACAAGAATCACTAAATTTTAATCTTTTTAATCTATATGTACGCTCGTAGAACGTCTGAGTAAATATTCCCTGATATAATGGGGTGGGGAATAATCTGATTCTGAAATAATATATTTTTTTTACTGATTTTTCATAATTTGATGGGCTAAATGGTACTCTGATTAATGAAATGGTTACAAATTTCTCTATCTGATGGGTTAAATGCTACTCTGATTAATGAAGTGGTTATAAATTCTTCAATCTGATGGGTTAAACAGTACTCAAAATCATTAAAATCTGAATAATATATGTTTGAGGCAATTGTACATATATGAAGCGAGATAACTCCTGTCCTCTGTGTAGAGTAAAGTAAGCAGTTATTATCTCCCCGCCGCTGCGTCAATTCATAAGACCACGAAGATATTTTGTTTTTCTTTCATCAAAACGATTAATTATTTAGCGATTTATTTGTTCTCTGTTAGCAATTAGCTGTCACTGGAGCAGTAATTTGTAATAGAAAAGGATATTTATGTACCTTTTCACTCTGATGACTTTAAATCACGTCGGCTTGTATGTGCGTTGAATTACAAATCAGAGTTATTTTTAGCTGTTTACCTGTACGTTATATACATGTATTTTAATCTCGCGTACTTATACAGAAAATGTAATATTTTATACAGTATATTTTATGAAGTGTGTTTGGAAATTGAAATATACAGTTTACAATGATTGATTTTATTCACTATTGCCTGCATATAGCTTATAACTATGTAATATATTAGATCTTTCAGGTAACAGGCAATATTGATCTGTATATATACTCTTCAGCCTTCCGACTTCCTGTGTAGAATTAAAATATTTTCAGTTTCTGAAATAACCACACTACAGCGTTATAATAATTGTGATTTTATTCAGAATCAGAATATAGTAATAAATACAACTCCAGGGTTATCAAGTGTGAGACAGTGCGAATAGTTATATACTTAAATTTAACTATATCTTCAAAAGAGATCCGGTAGCCGTGGGGTTAAGGCGTCCGAACTTTGTTCGGTGTGCGGATCCACTAGTGCAGGCTCTCTGCGTGTTCGAGTCTCCAAAAATGCTAAAGATATATTATCTTGCATTCGGCGACAGATGCTATTTATAATTGGATGGGAAAGGAAAATCCATAACAGACAAAATACACTCTACCACCATACCACCACGTGGTGGGTGTACTTCTGCACTCCCCGGGGTTGTGTATGGGGGGGGGGGAGTCTTCGAAATCCATAACAGACAAAATGCACTCTCTCCCCTTACCAACACGTGGTGGGTATACTTTTGGACTCCCCGGGGTTGTGTATGAGGGGAATCTTCGAAATACATAACAGACAAAATACACTCTCCCACCATACCACCACGTGGTGGGTGTACTTTTGCACTCCCCGGGGTTGTGTATGGGGGGGAGTCTTCGAAATCCATAACAGACAAAATACACTCTCCCACCATACCACCACGTGGTGGGTGTACTTTTGCTCTCCCCGGGGTTATGTATGGGGGAATCATCGAAATCCATAACAGACAAAATACAATCTCCTACCATACCACCACGTGGTGGGTGTACTTTTGCACTCCAGGGGGTTGTGTATGGGGGGCGGAGTCTTCGAAATCCATAACAGACAAAATACACTCTCCCACCATACCACCATGTGGTGGGTGTACTTTTGAACTCCCTGTGGTTGTGTATATGGGGAGACCTCGAAATCAATAACAGACAAAATACACTCTCCCACCATACCACCACGTGGTGGGTGTCCCTTTCCACTCCCCAGGTTGTGTATAGGGGAGGTGTCCTCGAAATCCATAACAGACAAAATACACTCTCCCACCATACCACCACGTGGTGGGTGTACTTTTGCACTCCCCGGGGTTGTGTATTACGGAGGAATCTTCGAAATCCATAACAGACAAAATACACTCTCCCACCATACCACCACGTGGTGGGTGGTCTTTTGCACTCCCCGGGGTTGTGTATTAGGGGGAGTCTTCGAAACCCATAACAGGCAAAATACACTCTCCCACAATACCACCAAGTGGTGGGTGTACTATTCCACTCCCCGGGTTTGTGTATTCGGGGGAATCATCGAAATCCATCACAGACAGAATACACTCTCCCACCATACCACCACGTGGTGGGTGTACTTTTGCACTCCCAGGGGTTGTGTCTGAGAGGAGTCTTCGAAATCCATAACAGACAAAATACACTCTCCGACCATACCACCACGTGGTAGGTGTACTTTTGCACTCCCCGGGGTTGTGTATGGGGGGGGAGTCTCCGAAATCCATAACAGACAAAATACACTCTCCCACCATACCACCACGTGGTGGGTGTACTTTTCCACTACCCGGGGTTCTGTATAGGTTGGAATCTTTGAGATCCATAACACAAAATACACTCTCTCACCATACCACCACGTGGTGGGTGTACTGTTGCACTCTCTGGGGTTGTGTGAGGGGGAGAATCTTCGAAATCCATAACAGAGAAAATACACTCTCCCACCATACCACCACGGCGTGGGTGTACCTTGGCACTCCCCGGGGTTGTGTAGGGGGGAGGAGCCTTCGAAATCCATAACATACAAAATACACTCTCCCACCATACCACCACGTGGTGGGTGTACTTTTGCACTACCCGGGGTTGTGTATTCGGGGGAATCTTCGAGATCAATAACAGAGAAAATACACTCTCTCACCATACCACCACGTGGTGGGTGTACTTTTGCATTCCCCGGGGTTGTGTATGCGGGGGAATCATCGAAATCCATAACAGACAAAATGCACTCTCCCACCATGCAACAACGTGGTGGGTGTACATTTGCACTCCCCGAGGTTGTGTATCGGGTGAATCTTCGAAATCCATAACATACAAAATACACTCTCCCACCATACCACCACGTGGTGGGTGTACTTTTGCACTCCCCGGGCTTGTGTATGGAGGGGAATCTTCGAAATCCATAACAGACAAAATACACTCTCCCACCATACCACCACGTGGTGGGTGTACTTTTGCACTCCCCGGGGTTGTGTATTGGGGGAATCTTCGAAATCCATAACAGACAAAATACACTCTCCACCATACCACCACGTGGTGGGTGTACTTCTGCACTCCCCGGGATTGTCTATGGGGGGGGGGAATCTTCGAAATCCATAACAGACAAAATACACTCTCCCAACATACCACCACGTGGTGGGTGTACTTTTGCTCTCCCTGGGGTTGTGTATGGGGGGGAATCCTCGAAATCCATAACAGACAAAATACACTCTACCACCATACTTCCACGTGGTGGGTGTACTTTTGCACTCCACGGAGTAGTTTATTATGGGGAGTCTTCGAAATCTGTAAGAGACAAAATTCACTCTCCCACCATACCACGACGTGGTGGGTGTACTTTTGCACTCCCCGGGGTTGTGTATGGGGGGAATCTTCGAAATCCATAAGAGACAAAATGACATCTATCCCACCATCCCACAACGTGGTTGGTGTACTTTTGCACTCCCCGGGGTTGTGAATGGGGGGGGAATCTTCGAAATCCATAAGAGACAAAATACACTGTCCCACCACACCACCACGTGGTGGGTGTACTTTTGTACTCCCCGGGGTTGTGTATTGGGGGGAATCATCGACATCCATAACAGACAAAAAGGCCATATCCCACCATCCCTCCACGCGGTGGGTGTACTTTTGCACTCCCCAGGGTTGTGTATGGGGGGAATCTTCGAAATCCATAAGGGACAAAATACACTATCCCACCACACCACCACGTGGTGGGTGTACTTTTGTACTCCCCGGGGTTGTGTATTGGGGGGAATCTTGGACATCCATAACAGACAAAAAAGCACTATCCCAACATCCTACAACGTGGTGGGTGTACTTTTGCACTCCCCGGGGTTGTGTATGGGGGGGGAAACTTCGAGATCCATAACAGACAAAATACAATCTCCCACCACACCACCACGTGGCGGGTGTACTTTTGCACTACCAGGGGTTGTGTATTGGGGGGAGTCTTCGAAATCCATAACAGACAAAATACACTCTCCCACCATACCACCACGTGGTGGGTGTACTTTTGCACTCCCATGGGTTGTGTATGGGGGGGAGAGTCTTCGAAATCCAAAACAGACAAAATACACTCTCCCACCATACCACCACGTGGTAGGTGTCCTTTTGCACTCCACGGGCTTGTGTATGGGGGTGTAGTCTTCGACATCCATAGCAGACAGAATACACTCTCCGACCAAACCACCACGTGGTGCGTGTACTTTTGCACTCCCCGGGGTTGAGTATGGAGGGGAGTCTTCGAAATCCATAACAGAGAAAACACACTCTCGCACTATACCACCACGTGGTGGGTGTACTTTTGCACTCCCATGAGTTGTGTATGGGGGGGAGTCTTCGAAATCCATAACAGACAAAATACTCTCTCCCACCATATCACCACGTGGTGGGTGTACTGTTGCAATCCTTGACGTTGTGTATAGGGGGAGTCGTCGAAATCGATAACAGACAAAATACACTCTCCCACAATACCACCACGTGGTGGGTGTACTTTTACACTCCCCGGGGTTGTGTATTCGGGGGAAACATCGAAATCCATCACAGACAGAATAGACTCTCCCACCAAACCACCACGTGGTGGGTGTACTTTTGCACTCCCCGGGCTTGTGTATGGGGGTGGAGTCTTCGAAACCCATAACAGATAAAATACACTCTCCCACAATACCACCACGTGGTGGGTGTATATTTGCACTCCCCGGGGTTGTGTATGATGGGAGTCTTCGAAATCAATAGCAGACAAAATACACTCTCCGACCATACCACCACATGGTGGGTGTACTTTTGCACTCGCCGGGGTTGTGTATGGGGGGAGTCTCCGAAATCCATAACAGACAAAATACACTCTCCCACCATACCACCACGTGGTGGATGTACTTTTGCACCCCCCGGGGTTCTGTATCAGGAGGAATCCTCGAAGTTATAACACCGAATACACTCTTCAGAATACCACCACGTGGTGGGTATTGCTGTTGCACTCTCTGGAGTTGTGTAAGGGGGGGAGGATCTTCGAAATCCATAACAGAGAAAATACACTCTCCCACCATACCACCACGGCGTGGGTGTACTTTTGCACTCCCCGGGGTTCTGTATGCGGGGAAACCTTCGAAATCCATAACAGACAAGATACACTCTCCCACCATACCACCACGTGGTGGGTGCACTTTTACACTCCCCGGGGTTGTGTATGGGGGGTGTGATCGAAATCCATAACATACAAAATACACTCTCCCACCATACCACCACGTGGTGGGTGTACTTCTGCACTACCCAGGGTTGAGTTTACGGGGGAATCTTCGAAATCCATGACAGACAAAAAGGCACTATCCCACCATCCCACCACGTGATGGATCTACTTTTGGACTCCCGGGGTTGTGTATGGTGTTGAATTCTCGAAATCCACAACAGACAAAATATACTGTACCACCTCACCACCACGTGGTGGGTGCACGTTTGCTCTACCCCGGGGTTGTGTATGGGGGGGGGGGAATCGTCGAAATCCATAACAGACAAAATACAATCTCCCACCATACCACCACGTGGCGGGTGTACTTTTGCACTCCCCGGGGTTGTGTATTCGGGGGAATCTTCGAAATCCATAACAGACAAAATACACTCTCCCACCATGCCACCACGTGGTGGGTGTACTTTTGCGCTCCGCGGGGTTGTGTATTCGGGGGAGTCTTCGAAATCCATAACAGACAAAATACATTCTCCCACCATACCACCACGTGGTGGGTGTACTTTAGCTCTCCCCGGGGTTGTGTATGGGGGGGGGAAACTTCGAAATCCATAACAGACAAAATACACTCTCCTCTCCATACAACCACGTGGTGGGTGTTCTTTTGCACTCCCTGCGGTTGTGTATGGGGGGGGAGTCTTCGAAATCCATAACAGACAAAACACACTCTCCCACCATACCACCACGTGGTGGGTGTACTTTTGCACTCCCATGGGTTGTGTATGGGGGGAGTCTTCGAAATCCATAATAGACAAAATACACTCTCCCACCATACCACCACGTGGTGGGTGTCCTTTTGCACTCCACGGGCTTGTGTATGGGGGTGGAGTCTTCGACCTCTATAACAGACAAAATCCACTCTCCGACCAAACCACCACGTGGTGGGTGTACTTGTGCACTCCCCGGGGTTGTGTATGGAGGGGACTCATCGAAATCCATAACATACAAAATACACTCACCCACCATACAACCACGTGGTGGGTGTACTTTTGCACACCCCGGGATTGTGTAAGGGGGGAATCTTCGAAATCCATAACAGACAACATCCACTCTCCCAACATACCACCACGTGGTTTGTGTACTTTTGCTCTACCCGGGGTTGCGTATTAGGGGGAGTCTTCGAAATCCAGAAAGAGACAAAATTCACTCTCCCACCATACCACCACGTGGTGGGTGTACTTTTGCACTCCCCGGGGTTGTGCATGGGGGGAGTCCTCAAAATCCATAACAGACAAAATACACTCTCGCACCATGCCACGACATGGTGGGTGTACTTTTGCACTCCCCGGGGTAGTGTACGCAGGGGAGTTTTCCACATCCATAACGGACAAAATACACTCTCCCACCATACCACCAAATGGTGTGTGTACATATGCACTCCCAGGGGTTGTGAAAGGGGGGAATCTTCGAAATCCATAACAGACAAAATACACTCTCCCACCATACGACCACGTGGTGGGTGTACTTTTGCACTCCCCGGGGTTGTGTATGGGGGCGGAGTCTTCGAAATCCATAACAGACAAAATACTCTCTCCCACCATACCACCACGTGGTGAGTGTACTTTTGCACTCCCCGGGGTTGTGTATGGGGGGGATTCTTCGAAATCCATAAGGGACAAAATACACTATCCCACCACACCACCACGTGGTGGGTGTACTTTTGTACTCCCCGGGGTTGTGTATTGTGGGGAATCTTGGACATCCATAACAGACAAAAAGGCACTATCCCAACATCCTACCACGTGGTAGGTGTACTTTTGCACTCCCCGGGGTTGTGTATGGGGGGGGAATCTTCGAAATCCATATCAGACAAAATACAATCTCCCACCATACCACCACGTGGTGGGTGTACTTTGCACTCCCATGGGTTGTGTATGGGGGGGAGAGTCTTCGAAATCCAAAACAGACAAAATACACTCTCCCACCATACCACCACGTGGTAGGTGTCCTTTTGCACTCCACGGGCTTGTGTATGGGGGTGTAGTCTTCGACATCCATAGCAGACAGAATACACTCTCCGACCAAACCACCACGTGGTGCGTGTACTTTTGCACTCCCCGGGGTTGAGTATGGAGGGGAGTCTTCGAAATCCATAACAGAGAAAACACACTCTCGCACTATACCACCACGTGGTGGGTGTACTTTTGCACTCCCATGAGTTGTGTATGGGGGGGAGTCCTCGAAATCCATAACAGACAAAATACTCTCTCCCACCATATCACCACGTGGTGGGTGTACTGTTGCAATCCTTGACGTTGTGTATAGGGGGAGTCGTCGAAATCGATAACAGACAAAATACACTCTCCCACAATACCACCACGTGGTGGGTGTACTTTTACACTCCCCGGGGTTGTGTATTCGGGGGAAACATCGAAATCCATCACAGACAGAATAGACTCTCCCACCAAACCACCACGTGGTGGGTGTACTTTTGCACTCCCCGGGCTTGTGTATGGGGGTGGAGTCTTCGAAACCCATAACAGATAAAATACACTCTCCCACAATACCACCACGTGGTGGGTGTATATTTGCACTCCCCGGGGTTGTGTATGATGGGAGTCTTCGAAATCCATAGCAGACAAAATACACTCTCCGACCGTACCACCACATGGTGGGTGTACTTTTGCATTCGCCGGGGTTGTGTATGGGGGAGAGTCTCCGAAATCCATAACAGACAAAATACACTCTCCCACCATACCACCACGTGGTGGATGTACTTTTGCACCCCCCGGGGTTCTGTATAAGGAGGAATCCTCGAGATCCATAACACAAAATACACTCTCCCAGAATACCACCACGTGGTGGGTGTGCTGTTGCACTCTCTGGAGTTGTGTAAGGGGGGGGGGGGAATCTTCGAAATCCATAACAGAGAAAATACACTCTCCCACCCTACCACCACGTGGTGGGTGTACTTTTGCACTCCCCGGGGTTGTGTATGCGGGGGAATCATCGAAATCCATAACAGACAAAATGCACTCTCCCACCATGCAACAACGTGGTGGGTGTACATTTGCACTCCCCGAGGTTGTGTATCGGGTGAATCTTCGAAATCCATAACATACAAAATACACTCTCCCACCATACCACCACGTGGTGGGTGTACTTTTGCACTCCCCGGGCTTGTGTATGGAGGGGAATCTTCGAAATCCATAACAGACAAAATACACTCTCCCACCATACCACCACGTGGTGGGTGTACTTTTGCACTCCCCGGGGTTGTGTATTAGGGAGGAATCTTCGAAATCCATAACAGACAAAATACACTCTCCCACCATACCACCACGTGGTGGGTGTTCTTTTGCACTCCCCGGGGTTGTGTATTAGGGGGAGTCTTCGAGACCCATAACAGACAAAATACACTCTCCCACAATACCACCAAGTGGTGGGTGTACTATTCCACTCCCCGGGTTTGTGTATTCGGGGGAATCATCGAAATCCATCACAGACAGAATACACTCTCCCACCATACCACCACGTGGTGGGTGTACTTTTGCACTCCCAGGGGTTGTGTCTGAGAGGAGTCTTCGAAATCCATAACAGACAAAATACACTCTCCGACCATACCACCACGTGGTAGGTGTACTTTTGCACTCCCCGGGGTTGTCTATGGGGTGGGGGGAGTCTACGAAATCCATAACAGACAAAATACACTCTCCCACCATACCACCACGTGGTGGGTGTACTTTTCCACTACCCGGGGTTCTGTATAGGGTGGAATCTTTGAGATCCATAACACAAAATACACTCTCTCACCATACCACCACGTGGTGGGTGTACTGTTGCACTCTCTGGGGTTGTGTGTGGGGGAGAATCTTCGAAATCCATAACAGAGAAAATACACTCTCCCACCATACCACCACGGCGTGGGTGTACCTTGGCACTCCCCGGGGTTGTGTAGGGGGGGGGAGCCTTCGAAATCCATAACATACAAAATACACTCTCCCACCATACCACCACGTGGTGGGTGTACTTTTGCACTACCCGGGGATGTGTATTCGGGGGAATCTTCGAGATCAATAACAGAGAAAATACACTCTCCCACCATACCACCACGTGGTGGGTGTACTTTTGCACTCCCCGGGGTTGTGTATTGGGGGAATCTTCGAAATCCATAACAGACAAAATACACTCTCCACCATACCACCACGTGGTGGGTGTACTTCTGCACTCCCCGGGATTGTCTATGGGGGGGGGGAATCTTCGAAATCCATAACAGACAAAATACACTCTCCCAACATACCACCACGTGGTGGGTGTACTTTTGCTCTCCCTGGGGTTGTGTATGGGGGGGAATCCTCGAAATCCATAACAGACAAAATACACTCTACCACCATACCACCACGTGGTGGGTGTACTTTTGCACTCCACGGAGTAGTTTATTATGGGGAGTCTTCGAAATCTGTAACAGACAAAATTCACTCTCCCACCATACCACCTCGTGGTGGGTGTACTTTTGCACTCCCCGGGCTTGTGTATGGAGGGGAATCCTCGAAATCCATAACAGACAAAATACACTCTCCCACCATACCACCACGTGGTGGGTGTACTTTTGCACTCCCCGGGGTTGTGTATTGGGGGAATCTTCGAAATCCATAACAGACAAAATACACTCTCCACCATACCACCACGTGGTGGGTGTACTTCTGCACTCCCCGGGATTGTCTATGGGGGGGGGGAATCTTCGAAATCCATAACAGACAAAATACACTCTCCCAACATACCACCACGTGGTGGGTGTACTTTTGCTCTCCCTGGGGTTGTGTATGGGGTGGAATCCTCGAAATCCATAACAGACAAAATACACTCTACCACCATACCACCACGTGGTGGGTGTACTTTTGCACTCCACGGAGTAGTTTATTATGGGGAGTCTTCGAAATCTGTAACAGACAAAATTCACTCTCCCACCATACCACCTCTTGGTGGGTGTACTTTTGCACTCCCCGGGGTTGTGTATGGGGGGAATCTTCGAAATGCATAAGAGACAAAAAGACATCTATCCCACCATCCCACAACGTGGTGGGTGTACTTTTGCACTCACCGGGGTTGTGAATGGGGGGGGGGGAATCTTCGAAATCCATAAGAGACAAAATACACTGTCCCACCACACCACCACGTGGTGGGTGTACTTTTGTACTCCC